>JASANB010001083.1:0-114763 GCA_030248155.1 Sabatieria punctata
CTAGAATCGATCCATAGAACAGAAAACAACTGGCGTTAGTAAGCCATAAGCGCAACACAAGATCCACACGACTCAGACGCATTCAGCAGTGCCGTGGCGATTGCCTTTGCGCGGGTGTAGTTATTGGCTAGTTGGGCTTTGGAGCTAAAAAGTTGATATCCTGTTCTTTACATCTTGGATACTGACTCCAATAACTACACCTTTATTCATATATCCACTATTGTGATAGGGGATACTTTGCAGAGATCACTAAATGTTGCAGAATTTGGATTCTTCGTTTTTTCTGCTTTTCTTTTGTCTACGATAAAAAAATTTAAGCAGTATATTTTCCGTTCCTCAACGCAAAACACAGCATCATGATGATAAACAGGTGCGAATGAAATGATTTTCCATTATAGGTACACGTACATACATCAGGGGGTTTGTTCCGGTTTCCTCCGTTCCGGTTTCCTCCGTTCCGGTTTCCTCCATTCCGGTTTCCTCCGTTCCGGTTTCCTCCATTAATTTTCCGGTTTCCTCCGTTTTGAAATTTTACTGTTTTGGTGCATATCTATTTCAGAAATTGAATTTTGAACGTACTAACTATAAAATTAAACAATAACAAACTGTATTAACGCAAGACTCGGGTTTTTTCAGAAATTGCAACAGTTATGCGGCACTTTGTCGCTTTCGCTTATTTGTTGCCCTCTTGGTTGAATAATTGACAACGATTAATAAACAGCGATTGGCTGCGGCTGCCTTGAGGTCAGGCTCAGACAAAGCGTAGGTTACACTGCACTAATCTGTTCGCAGCCAGAGCACCTGTGTGAACTGTGTGGTGAGTGTGTTGAGCTGCCTGTTCATGGGTGGGTTCACATAGTCCGTCGGCGTCGGCAGCGCGGCAACTCGGGAAATCGACCCCAATTTGAGTAGACACATAAGCATGCAGCAGTTCACATAGTCTGTAGTAGTGTTTCCGAGTAAATTTATTTTGAAATTAAATAACTATTAAATTGCTTGCTCAGCCTTCAGAAGAAAATAACTTGCTGTTAATTTGCTTGGTACCCCAATTCTGAAACTTAATTCGATACAAATTTGTTATTTGATATGAATTAAATATAAATTTGCTAAAATCAATACTAAATTCCTGAGAAAAACAGCTCAAAAACTGGGTCAAGTCACTTCAAAATGAGTTGACCTTTCTTTAGATGGCGACAAATGGTCTACAAAATAGCGTTTAGTGAGTTGATATCTTTGCTATGGCATGAACAAGGTCATCTTTGGACTGAACTTGTTGTTTTGTAGCCAAAACTTTGGTTAGTGAAGTTGCCAAACCAAGCAAATTTATATCAAATTCATATCAAATTTATATCAAATTTCTAGGCCAATTTTACGAAATTTGATATAATTTTAATTTGTTTGACAGTCATCGCGAGAAATTAAATTTGTTATTAAATTGCTGGAGCCGTTCCAGACGGCTAAAGACTTGCCGATGATTTGGCCAAATCGCCAGGACGCGATTTACAACCTTTTATGGCCGCCAAGGGTTCCTGACCAATTAAACAGTGCGCTGAGTATGCGGCACTTTTACTAGTGTCAGTGTCGGCCTGAGGGCATCGGCGGCCAATCGCTATTTAATCGCCGTCAATTATGCAACTGATTGCAACAAACAAGTGAAAGCGACAAAGTGCCGCATAACAGCTGAAATTTCTAGAAAATACCCAACGTTAATACAGTTAATTATTATTCAAATCTTGCGTTAATACAGTTTATTATTATTTAATTTTATAGTTAGTGCCTTCAAAATTGAATTTCTGAAATAGATATGCACCAAAAAAGTAAAATTTCAAAACGGAGGAAACCGGAAAATTAACGGAGGAAACCGGAACGGAGGAAACCGGAATGGAGGAAAACGGAATGGAGGAAACCGGAACGGAGGAAACCGGAACACGCCACATCAGGGTCAGGGGTCAGAGTGGTCTGCCCGCCCACACCCGACTAGGCCAGACCCAGCCAGATTTAGACATGACATTCCTACCACGAAGTGATCAATTTCTTCAGCAACATTTATGTTGGGTTTTGTGAGCCGGCGGGATGATGTCAGTTAAGCCCGGTTCACACTGCCGTGAACTAAGAACTAAGCTACATTGTAGAGGCCGCACATTTTGCTGTTGTAGTACTTTAACTAAAGGCATGTTTTCAGAATTTGTTGACCAAATCAATGCTTTAGTCTTCCGAAACAGTGCACAGATTGAATTACGAGTTTGCGCTGCTGTACTGTGGCTAGACCTATTTTGTAGTGACTACTAACTACTAACCACTTAATTTTTGGGGTTTTATGACGTCATCAAGACTACAAATAGACTACGACTACATATTCAGATTTAGTGACTACAAATTGACTACAAAATACCTTTTGAATTTGTGAATTAGTAGTCTGCAAATTCTGGAATTTAATTGGTCACATCATGCTCATTAGCCATTTAGAAGCGGAAATGATGCCTTTTTATCGGTTGGTTTTTGTTAATTGAGCTTTTTCACTAATTTTGACAACCATTTTGTCATTCAAAAGCAATTTTCCTGTTATATTTTGGAATATTTATTGAATTTCTGACTGTTTGTAAACAAAGCAAAGTGCAAGTTTGTTTGTTTCTTGGTAAACAAAACACAATATAGACCTATATAAACCTTGTAGAATAATAACGAAAATATATCCTTTGAATATATAAATATATAAATAAATATATAAATACCAATATGTAAACCAAGTAGAATAATAACGAAAATATATCCTTTGAAGTTGTAAACAAGAAAACCGTGTATTTTGAAGCTAATCCTAAATTTAAAACTTTCGTAGTAGAAATTATCAGGCATTTTTTGACATCACACATAATAGAAAAATAGATGTTATTCCTTAAATGGCCGCCTCTCCCTTGTTTGGTTCACTATTTTAGATTTTCAAATTCCTGTTTTATATCCTAAACCTAAAAATTTGGTAATTTTGGTAATATGGATTCGGACCCCCGGACCCCCAGACCCCCACCCAATTCGGACCCCCAGCCTGGTACGGAAACAACGGTTTGTGGATTCGGAACCCCACACCGGGACCGTAGTTTAAATTTCACGACGTTTTATTTGCAAATTTCGGGGCACATTTGTTGGACACCTCGGTTTCGGTACGCGGACCATTCCCCCCATCCGCCGACCGCCCTAACTTTAGGCCTCAGTTTCAAGCTGATGCTTAGGTTCAGGCTTAGCTGGGTGCAGGTTCAGAGTTAGGATCACCCTTTAGGGTAAAATTTAATAGGCAGTTTGCCTTGCCAGGTGGGATTGGGCCGGCATTCGGTTTCTTTAAGCTCTGATTTTATAAATTACTGTAACGCGGTAAATTCGTTCGTATAATCTTTATGTAATGACTTTGCGTAATGTATTTCCCAGCAAACTGCACGTCATAGAAATAAATTAAGCATCAGCTAGCTAAATGATTGTCAAAAATGCTTGACTTGGTGGTGAGTAAGAATGCTGCGTAACAGTTAATGCGGAAGGTCAACATTGAGCATTGACAGTGAACAGAGAAACTTGCACAAAAATGGAGTCCAACAAAGTATTTCTCAGATAAAAATAGTTGATATATAATAAAAAATGCCATACAGCAGGTAGGATAGCAAAAAACTGACTTCTTCACACTGTCGCTGAGCTCCACTGAAAGTCAGTGGCGTATCCAGGGGGTGTAGGGTGGGTACACCCCCCTTTGCGGTGGAGGTGAAAGTACATCAAATTTGAATAAGAATTGTGCTAGAAATCTTTGCTAGTGAGGGTTGCTACTACCAGTGGCGTATCCATGATTTTGGAAAGGGGGTGTAAAATTTTGAAAGTGCCTGGCCGCTGCCCAACCAGGGTAAGAAAATTTAGCAAAATTAGCCTTCAAAAACGCGTTTAAGACGCATTCCGAGTTTAAAATTAACAGAAATTACAAGTTTTAGTAGTTTATAATGGCCTGGTTGGGCTTCTGCCCGACCAGGGCGAGAAAATTTTGAAAATTTGGCCTTCAAAAACGCATTTAGAAGGCATTCTGAGCACAAAATAGACAGTTTTAGTACATAATTCATTAGTTTCTTATATTTTTGACAGACTTTTTCTTCCTACCTCCACCGCAAAGGGGGTGTACACACCCTACACCCCCTGGATACGCCACTGACTACTACTATATGAATCTAAAACTCATCATAGTCAGGGTCGTGCCAATCTGGTGATACAAAATCTCCTGACATTCCCCCGATTTTGCCTGCCCAACCAGATGCGAGGAAATTTTGAAAATTGTGTTTGAAAGGCACTCTGAGCATACAACTAACAGTTTTAGCAGTTTGAAGACGTTTGGTTTGGCCGCCCAACCAGGGCGAAAATTTTCTAAAAAATCAACCTTCAAAAACGCGTTTGAAAGGCATTCTGACCACAGAAACTAACAGGTTTACTAGTGTGAAGAGGTTGGTTGGGCTAGTCCACCCAGGGCGAGAAATTTTTTGAAAAATTACCCTTCTAAAACGTACTGATGTCGACTGAATTACATGCACTTTCGTTGCTGCTTCTACAACCTACTGAATGCATGTTTTTATGTAGTGACGCCCGCAATTTCCGCTGATAATCCCAAAATCCCCTGACAAATTTTAAATCCCCTGACCGAATCCGAACCCTGACAGAATCGATCGGGGAATTGAAATGCCGTTGTTGAACACATTAACCGAGACTACATTGTATCTCTTTCGCTCGAAAGGAGCATCACATTGGTTCCACAGTAGTAGTACGCGCTACTGTTGCTAAGTAAATTATAATTTTAATTATACTTTTTAGAAATTTACTAATACAGGTAAATTATAATTTCAATTATACTAAAAGTGAATTTTTGCCTTAAGTAAATTATAAGTATAATTTCAATTAATTTTTTTTAGAAATTTACTAATACGAGTAAATTATAATACAGGGTGTGCCAAAAAAAAACAACCCAGCAGATTTTTCGCTGTAGCAACCGCAAATCTCAACCGATTTAAATGAATCCTTTTTTAAATGAAAGATAAATAAAGCCTTAAAAGACTGATGAAATTTTCATTAGTGTACTCTGCTTAATTCCTGAGATATTGGCTCTCAAAATCAAAACAGTGATTTCGGCAGTGAACAAGAGGGATTTTTTCATTATTCTGCACTTCGCAATAAAACGGATTCCTGCTACTGCTAAGGGCTCTTGGAGGCTTTATCTGGTAACAACGAAACTCGGTTTACTTCAACACTAAATATCATTAGCCCCAGCAGTAGGAATCTGCTTTATTATGAAATGCAATGGAATCGCTCTTGTTCTTTGCCAAAAATCTGTTTCGACTTAGAAGGCAAATATCTCAAGAACTAAACTGTGAATCTCAATAAAAATTGCACCAATCTTTGAAGAATTTATCAGTCTTTCATTCAAAAAAGGATTCATTCAAATCGGTTCAGATTCATGGTTGCAAAAGTAAAAAATCTGCTGGGTTGTTCTTTATCACTCTTGTTCATTGCCTAAATCTCTGTTTTGACTTTGAGGACAAATATCTCAGGAACTAAGCAGGCTATCTTAATAACCGGTACACCAATCTTTCAAGAATTTATTTATTTTCATTTAAAAAAGGATTCATTCAAATCGGTTGAGATTTGCGATTGCTACAGCAAAAACTCTGATGGGTTGTTTTTTTTTGGCACACCCTGTATAATTGTATTTCAAATAAATTTACTTAGCAACAGTAGTTAGTACGCGCGCATGTAGACCCAATAATAGCGAAGTATTTAAAAAGATTTATCGTACTTACGCTACACAAGGAAATATGTAATACACACCATATGTCAATATCGAATCAAGTATAAAGTGCCCGAACAGAGTTGCATCAGCACTCCAATCTACCAGTGAGAATTTGCGACCAGACACTAAAATAGATCATTAGCACAGATCATACACTAAAATAGAAGAAATAAAGTGAAAATTGGTACCGGAAGAACAGCAGAGATCATACACTAAAATAGAAAAAATAAAGTGAAAATTGGTACCGGAAGAAACTTGAATTGCAGCTTGAAACTGAGGCCTAAAGTTAGGGTGGTCGCCGGATGGGGGAATCGTCCGCGTACCGAAGCCGAGGTGTCCATCCAAATGTGCCCCAAAATTTTGCAAATGAAATTACGTGAAATTTAAACTACGGCCCTAGATGGGGTTCCGAATCTTAAGAACCATTTTTCCGTACCAGGCTGGGGGTCCGAATTCGGTGGGGGTCCGGGGGTCCGGGGGTCCGAATCCATATTACCTAATTTTATTCAAAATTTGCTGACTACAAATTGACTACTAACTACGACTACATATTCAAAATCGAGAAATTTTGAGACTACTAACTAAGACTACTAATTATTTTTGGCGATTTTTAGAGACTACTAACTACGACTACTATTTAAAATTTGGAAAAGAAATAGGTCTAGCTGTTGCCCAAAAATTTAGCAGTTTTGGTATGCTTTGATTTGTACTACTGTAACTCGGGTAACATAATTTGGTATGAATTTTCAAGTTAAAAGCTATAAATTTAAATGTTTGGTTAATGTTAAGTATAAACTTTGGAAATTGGTATTTTGGAACAGCAGAGTGCCGTGTATTTCTATTTTATGCTTACTTTTAATTAGAGGCGTACTAATATTAGTACATAACAAGTTCACTCGTTTTTTTACAATATAAATGTGATGGCTCTGTACCCTACTACATGCGACTGAATCGAGTCGCTTTTCAAACGAGCATAGCAAGTGCAGCCGTGTTCTTCTTAAATCATAAAAATGCCCATATCCTCAAAACTAGGCAACATAGAGCAAAAATATATTATTTTCGTAATCAACTGCAAAAACTACGTAAAAACACTGTTTGTACCACTACCACAGTTTATATCCATACTAGTACCGTATAGTGCTGTTTATAGTACCCCCTATTTATAGTACCCGGGGTACTATAAACGGCACTTAGTGCCATATATAGTACCCGGGGTACTATAAATGGAGACAGATTTTTATTCTGAAATGAGCTGTTATAAATACAAAACGTGCGAAAAATACAGTATTTTTGGTGGTAAACCTTGTTTGTATGAAGAAAAACAGTAGGTAATGCAATCATAGAGGTTCTGAGATGTATGTACATAACCTATGTTTTACATCAAATCGGTAATTTGAGCAAAGAACTTCACATACAATTGTTAGTTTGTTATAGAGCAGATTTCGTAGGTGCCATATATAGTACCCGGGTACTATAAATGGATTCAATTTTATTTTCGCAAAACCATAAGTGCCATATAGTATAGTACCTGGGTAGGTACTATGAACAGCACTATACGGTAGTGCCACCCAAGAAATACAGTCCGTCAAGAATTTTAATGTAAATTTCTACCGATTCAGAGCGAATCTAGCTAAATCGAATGCATTTTCGAACTCAGCACACGAAAACTGCATCGAACAGTAGGCTAACCATTAAGCTTTGCGGGAAAACTTTTTCCAACACCTTCGAAACTTCATAGATACAAGTGCTTCTGCCAGAACCGATTTACTGTCAGCAGCAGCACACACAATCCTGATATCCTATGAAAAGTATGAACTCTTCGAGCTCATTGGACTCAGTCGGGTTTTATATATAGAAACACGCAATATAAAACTGATAAACACGTACTATAAATCAAACCGTAAATCGTCACTTAAGGAAAGGAAATCACCCCTCCCCCTCCTGACCGTAAAAATTGTTATTACAATATGCAACTTAAGAAAACATGTAAAGCATAACTAAATAAAGTATATAAAAAAAAGGTGACTACATAATTAGTATACCTAAAGCCCGACGGCCTTTATTCAGATTTTATTTAGGATGGTGCAATAGTGTGGTCTAAGCTGACTGAACAAAGGCCGTCGGGTTTTAAGTATACTAATTATGTAGTAACCTTTTTATATACTTTAGTTAGTTATGCTTTCCATGTTTTCTTCAGTTGCGTATTGTAATAACAATTTTTACGGTCTGGAGAGGGGAGGGGTGATTACCTTTCCGTTAAGTGACCGATTTACGGTTTGATTTATAGCACGTGTTTATCAGTTTGTATGCACGCATGTAGACCCAATAATAACGAACTACTTAAAAAGATTTATCGTACTTACGCTACACAAGGAAATATGTAATACACACCATATGGCAATATCGAATCAAGCATAGACCTATTTTGTAGTGACTACTAACTACTAACTACTAATTTTTGGCCATTTGTGACGTCATCAAGACTACAAATTGATAAGACTACTATTTCAAATTTAGTGACTACAAATAGACTACAAAATACTTTTTGAATTTGTGAATTAGTAGTCAGTAGTACGAAAGAGTTTGCAGTCGGAGTATCGTTCGTTCTAGATTCAATTCAGCGCCCAGTTAGCTCACAGCGCGTATCTGCGTGAAATGCAATTATTTACTACTACACAAACTAATAACTACCTTAATGAAACATATGTGAATATGGTGAAACATAACGCCAATTCTGGTTTTTTTCCATAAAAAATAATGACTGAAAAGAAAAAGAAAACACGGAAGTTTAGCTCCAAGTTCATAGCTGAGATGTTAATATATGGCTGTCCGATTGTCTGTCTATGTCGAGAATATTTAGTAAAGCATGAGTTCTGATGAAGAAGACAGAGACTCTGTAGTTGGAAATTCATTCCAGACAACTCATGATGAAGAAGGCACGACACGGTCCGGTGGGTTACTTTATTAACTTATTTATTTATTCATTATTATTAATTAAGTACCTGCATACCTATAGTAGCTTCCTGTAGGTGTATTACATGCTTGGCCTCTGTGATACATATATGTTTGTACATAGGCATAGTAGTGGTCGTCCTTTATAGAATACAGTCATGTCTCGTTAATCCGGACAAGTTGGGACCGGCTAATTTTGTCCGGATCAGCGAATTTCCGGATTAACGAATCAAAGCTAAAACACTGGTTTTCGGGTCAAAGGCCTAAATGACAGCTTTTTGTTGGTTGCATGACAGATTCTGCTGCTGTACCTCCTAATTACAACCCAAAAACTTATTTCAGCTGATTATGGCTCCTAAAAAGGCAATAATAATCACATTCTGACTCAACGAAAAGCATTATTCAATTGAAAATTCACGCAGCATGGATTTTGTCCAAATTTACCAAATCCGGATTAACGAATCACTTTACCATACAAATTTCGAAGTTGGGACCGCAAATCTTCTGTCCGGATTAACGAATCCGGATCCGGATTAACGAGTCATATAACATGGGGGAAAATTGGGACCTGGCCTAATCTTGTCCGGAAGGCGAATATCCGGATTAACGAGGTCCGGATTAACGAGACATGACTAGACCTATTTCCTCAGAGAATTTCAATTTGTAGTCTTAGTTTGTAGTCTAAAATTTTCGAAAAAATAATTTGTAGTCTTAGTTTGTAGTTGTCAAATTCCGTTTCAAAAAATATGTAGTTTTAGTTTGTAGTCAATTTGTAGTCAGTTTTCCAAATGCCAGAAATTCGATATTAGTGCGAATTTTTTGCCAATTGAACAATCAGTCATAGTAATGCTTTTCAAAAATACTAGATACCGGAAACCTGTTTTCTATTTAACTCTGTAAAAAAATCGTCATTTCTAATAACTACATTGTATTTCTGCAAGAAAATTCAAGGCTCAATGGAATTGCAATGCTGAACATTTTGTATTTGACTAAAAATGGAATGAGGGGCCGTCCATAAACGATGTCGTCCCAAAACCCCGATTGCTCGGCCCCTCCCCCAAAATCGCCGTGCGTTGTTTCTGGGGAGCCCGTCCCCCTAAAGGCGCCGTCGTTTTCCGTTTAGCCCTGCCCTAACAAAAATGCAGTACATAACAGCATTGTCATGTTTTCTTGTTGCCATACTGCATAATTAATTGAATAAATCTGTACTATCATTCTGGGGAGCATTTCTGTTTGTAGAAACCTCTACCATAATGTACGTACCTATTGTACATAAATTGAAAATAATGCAATCAAAGTTCCGAAAAATTCTGGAAAAAGCTATGTCGTTTCTTGCTAATCCCCCTTCTGGTGCATTGTCTATCGTCAATGTGACACAGAGCCCCGTCCCCCGTTTGGAACGACGTCATTTATGGACGGTCGTGAGACAAATTTTATAACAATTGATGCAAGAAAAAGCACGGACGAATGTGCAAAAGTCAATCATGTGGTCACCTTCCTCCAAAGTTTATTGGGCAACTTAGAAAAAGCGGGAGAACAGGAAAATTATCTTTCTAACACTTCACGTCAAAAATAGATTGCTTCTCGGTATGCTTTACGATTTCGTGAGCTTATCGAAAGCTCAAGACAGGTCAAAATGCTGATTAGGGGCTTAGATTGTGTAAAATCAAAGGAGAAAGTCGGAAATTTTCCAAAAAAAAACGACTACAAATTGACTACAAATTCGCAGATTTTGAAATAGTAGTTTGTAGTCAATTTGTAGTCAGCCAAAATAATTTGTAGTCTTAGTTAATATGTAGTCTTGATGACGTCATAATCGCCGAAAATATTAGTTTGTAGTTAGTAGTTTGTAGTACTACGAATTAGGTCTAGACATGACTGTAATAAGCCTGCACGCTTTCTGTTTTTCATCATTATAAACAGGTGTATGCTTCCAGATGATGACAATGACTTTGCCAAAAGGATGTGTCGCGTCAATGGACACTTTCTGTTCTCTGAGTAAATGGCCTGTTGTGATTTATCTATCCCTATCTCTTTTTCTTGTCAATAATTCGGTAAACTTCTAGCAGAGAATTCAATTGCATATGTGCGTACTGCTTTTCTGCTGCTTACATCGTTTTCATAGTTAGCACTGACTTTTTTATTACTTTACTTGGAATTTGAAGGAATTTTTGCGCAAATTTCAAAGACTACAAATAGACTACTAACTACGACTACATATTAAAAATTTGGGTTTTTAAAGACTACTAACTAAGACTACAAAATATTTTTGGTGATTTTTGAAGACTACTAACTACGACTACATATCCAAATTTGAAAAAGAAATAGGTCTAATCATGCATAAAGTGCCCGAACGGAGTTGCGTCAGCACTCCAATCTACCAGAGAATTTGCGACCAGACGCACTAGCACAGATCATACACTAAAATAGAAGAAGTAAAGTGAAAATCGGTACCGGAAGAACAGAAGAGATCATACACTAAAATAGAAGAAATAAAGTGAAAATTGGTACTGGAAGAAACTTGAATTGCAGCTTGAAACTTGAGGCCTAAAGTTAGGAGGGTGGTCGGTGAATGGGGGGAATGCTCCGCGTACCGAAATCAAGGTGTCCAAATGTACCCCAAAAAATTTTGCAATTAAAATTTCGTGAATTTAAACTACGGCCCTAGGTGGTGTTCCGAATCTTAAGAACCATTTTTCCGTACCAGGCTGGGGGTCCGGATTCGGTGGGGATCCGGGGATCCGAATCCATATTACCCTTCATTATATTAGATTCCCGACCCATTCCCCCACCCGGCGCGGCCGCGGCGGCTTACTGTAATATTGCTGCATGTGAAACAACACAAAGCGCGCGAAGTTTAAACGATTTCGCAGAGAAGTGGTAGTAAAAGCACTAAAACAGAACAGCTTAAATCTCCAAGTAGTTGCAATTTTTATAAATACCGATACCCGGTATGCCAATTATTTTCGGAATACCTGCCTGCAAGCGCAAACATCCCTCCCCTTTGCTGTCATTAGGTGCAACGGCAGCTCCAGTTCGGTTCCCATTTACCTACGTGTTTACCGTCACGGACTTTTGGAGGCCTGGGTTGGGTCTGGGCCTGACAATTTTCCAAATATAAATGTACCCCTAGAGACCCATCAGTACAGGGCACGTTCGTGAGGGCCTGTTTTCCAAATAGAAAAGTACCCCTAGAGGGACGTATCAGTATAGGCACGCTCTGGAGAGCCTGCTTTCCAAACATAAAAGTACCCCTAGGGGACGCATCGGTATAGGAACACTCCAGAGGGCCTGTTTTAAAAACATAAAAAACCCCTAGGGGGCCGCGTCGTTGGCTCAGTGGGTAGCTTGCTGCCTCTGAGTCACGGCGGCCCCTGCATCCCTAGCGGTTGTAGTGGTTCATCCTCTCGGCGCGGCAAGTTTCTTGCTGCAAAGAGTTGATCGTCGGCACAACGCTCCACCCAGGCCACCGAAAGCTGGTAGATAAAATGGGAACCGACTGGATCTGCCATTGCACCGAAGCCGCTCCAATAGCATGCCACATTGGAGGAAGATCAATGACGCAGGAGTTGTCCACGGAAACCGACTAGGCCGGGGGGCCTCTCTCACACCAGGGGCGGACCTGGCGGACGTTGGGAGCCGACATCACCATGACGTCAACGCGCCAGGGACTTTCTTAGTACCTGGCGTCCAACAGCATGGCTAGAGTGGCTGGCAGTGATAGAAGGGAAACGTCCGAGATGACGAATCACGGGGGTAGAGGAATGGACCTCGAGTCTGATCGCAGGCCGTAAGGCCCCCCGCACATCGGATCGGATAGGATCGAACCCCTAGGGGACAGTGGCGTCGTATCCAGGGGGTGTAGGGTGTGTACACCCCCCTTTGCGGTGGAGGTAGGAAGAAAAAGTCTATCAAAAATATAAGAAACTAATGAATTATGTACTAAAACTGTCTTCCGATCCGATCCGATCTGGCGGGGGGTTGTACAATGTACGGCCCTACGATCAGACCTGCACGGTCCATTTCGTTGCCCCTTATATCGTCATCTCGGACGTTTGCCCTTCTTTCACTGCCAAGCCACTCAAGCCATGCTGTTGGGCGCCAGGTACTAAGAGAGTGCCTGGCGTGGTGACGTCATGGCTCTGACAGCTCCCAGCGGCCGCCCGGCCGAGGAGGAGTAAACCGGTATAGGCCGTAATCCTGGTTCATACATGTCGCTGGGTTTTTCCGTGGGGGGGGACCTTTTTGGAATCCCAAATAGGGTTTTGGGACCAAGTCCAAAGTGGGTTTTGCGACCTTTTTTTGGGGTCCAAAAGTGGGTTTTGTCGACCTTTTTTTGGGGTAAAAAGCGGGTTTTGTCGACCTTTTTTAGGGATTCTGGGGCGAAAAATGGCTTCAAAACCCTATTTGGGCCGAAAAAAGCCTTAAAACCCTGTTTTTGCATTAAAAATGCCTTAAAAACCCTGTTCCGGTTGAAAAAAATGCCTTAAAAACCGAATATTGAAGCAACGAATGTAATAAAAAGCTGTTTTGCGCTCAAAATACGTATTGAATATGAGTTTCAGCGATAAAATACAGATTGAAATGCGCTATATTGACTAAAAATAGTTCAGAGAACCCTAATTTCGATTCTGAGGCACGCGCAAAGCCCTGTTTTGACTTATAAGATTACTAAAAAACCCTATTTAGTGATTTGAATGCAGTTCTTAAACCCTGTTTAGGGTTTCTAATCAACCTAAAAACCCTCTCTAAGCTTTCTAGCCAGTGCTAAAACCCTGTTTAGAGTTTCAAAGTAACCTAAAAACCCTAATCAGGCTTTGAAAGTAACCTGAAAACCCTAATCAGGCTTTGAAAGTAACCTAAAAACCCTAATCAGGGTTTCAAAGTAGCGTAAAAACCCTGTTTAGGGTTTCAAAGTAGCCTAAAAACCCTGTTTAGGGTTTCAAAGTAGCCTAAAAACCCTAATCAGGGTTTGAAAGTAACCTGAAAACCCTAATCAGGCTTTGAAAGTAACCTAAAAACCCTAATCAGGGTTTGAAAGTAACCTAAAAACCCTGTTTAGGGTTTCAAAGTAGCCTAAAAACCCTAATCAGGGTTTTAGAGTAACCTGAAAACCCTAATCAGGGTTTCAAAGTAGCCTAAAAACCCTAATCAGGGTTTGAAAGTAACCTGAAAACCCTAATCAGGGTTTCAAAGCAGCCTAAAAACCCTAATCAGAGTTTAAAAGTAACCTGAAAACCCTAATCAGGGTTTCAAAGCAGCCTAAAAACCCTAATCAGAGTTTAAAAGTAACCTGAAAACCCTAATCAGGGTTTCAAAGCAGCCTAAAAACCCTAATCAGGGTTTAAAAGTAACCTGAAAACCCTAATCAGGGTTTCAAAGCAGCCTAAAAACCCTAATCAGGGTTTTAGAGTAACCTGAAAACCCTAATCAGGGTTTCAAAGCAGCCTAAAAACCCTAATCAGAGTTTAAAAGTAACCTGAAAACCCTAATCAGGGTTTCAAAGCAGCCTAAAAACCCTAATCAGGGTTTAAAAGTAACCTGAAAACCCTAATCAGGGTTTAAAAGTAACCTGAAAACCCTATTTAGGATTTCTAAGCCTTACAAAACCCTGTTTTGGGTTGTATGGTAGCCGAAAACCCAATTTTGTGCTGCAGAATGTATTGTCTGGGCTAAAATTTTCTTTACTATGGAATCCAAAAGTGGGTTTTCAGGTCCCCCCCCAAAAATCCGCTGGGGGGGGGGGGGACTTTTGCCGAAAAATCGGGCTTGGGGGGGGGCCGGCCCCCCCTTTACCCCCCCCAACGACATGTATGTCCTGGTTTCTCAGACGGCTCCTGACGTCGTTGATCTTCCCTCCAACGCGGCATGCTTTTAGGAGCGGCTTTCGGTGCAACGGCAGATCCAGTTGGTTCCCATTTTACCTACTCACTGTAACCAGTTTTCGGTGGCCTGGGTGGAGCGTTGTGCCGACGACCAACTCTTTGCAGCAAGAAACTTGCCACGCCGAGAGGATGAACCACTACAACCACTAGGGATGCAGCGGCCGCCGTGACTCAGAGGCAGCGAGCTACCCACTGAGCCACTGACGCGGCTTAAAAAAAAAAAACCGACTAGGCCGGGGGGCCTCTCTCACACCAGGGGCGGACCTGGCGGACGTTGGGAGCCGACATCACCATGACGTCAACGCGCCAGGGACTTTTTAGTACCTGGCGTCCAACAGCATGGCTAGAGTGGCTGGCAGTGATAGAAGGGAAACGTCCGAGATGACGAATCACGGGGGTAGCGGAATGGACCTCGAGTCTGATCGCAGGCCGTAAGGCCCCCCGCACATCGGATCGGATCGGATCGAACCCCTAGGGGACAGTGGCGTCGTATCCAGGGGGTGTAGGGTGTGTACACCCCCCTTTGCGGTGGAGGTAGGAAGAAAAAGTCTATCAAAAATATAAGAAACTAATGAATTATGTACTAAAACTGTCTTTTTTGTGCTCAGAAGAATGCCTTCTAAATGCGTTTTTGAAGGCCAAATTTTCAAAATTTTCTCGCCCTGGCCGGGCAGAAGCCCAACCAGGCCATTATAAACTACTAAAACTTGTAATTTCTGTTAATTTTAAGCTCGGAATGCGTTTTAAACGCGTTTTTGAAGGCTAATTTTGCTAAATTTTCTTTCCCTGGTTGGGCAGCGGCCCAACCAACCAGGCACAACCGAAATCCTGGATACGCCACTGCATCGGTATAGATAGGAACGCTCCGGAGGGTCTGTTTTGAAAACATAAAAATACCTCTAGAGGGACGCATCAGTATAGGAACGCTCCGGAGGGCCTGTTTTAGAAACATAAAAGAACTCCTAGAGACGCATTTTCCAAATTTAAGATAATTTCTGACCTCTCAAAAATCTCGGCGGAGGGGAAGAAAAATATATTTTCACACCAAACATAGAGCAGATAGCGCAAACCGTAATCCGGCTTCGGCGGCGCCGAGTGGGGGGGGGGGAATGGGCCTCCTCCCATTATATTAAATAAAAGTGCAAAATGCACGCGTCGTCTCAACGCCCCTGAGCGGGCGCGCATTCGCAGGCAGCCAGCGGCGCAGCACAGGGCAGCACAGATTTGAGCGGCAAATTCAAACGAGCGCCGCAGCCCACTAAGCGCAGAGCCCTGCAACATGTGCCAAAGTCAGCCAGCCAAGCCACGCAATCAAATCAATAATAATAGGTCCACTTTCTGTGCGTGCTCGTCTTGTTCGTCCCTAACATTTAAAGACGTATTCATAATCGTATCGAAAAACGTCGCCGGGCGAGTGTTGATACAAGTCTGATCGCGTAGGGCTGTCTTCAGGTCGATCCCCCCCGTCACATCGAATCGAATCCGTGTTGATAAAATGCACTGCGGCGTGTTGGCACGATGCAATTTTATAATGCAGCCTCCCTGGGACACGATGACACACCAGCGTTACATTTGGATTTATTTGAACTTAAAAATGTTTAATCAAAACACCAAAACCTTCTCCGAGGCACCTCAACCTGCCTTCCGGCCGCTATCTCCACTGTTCTACGTACCAGAAAGGAACAAAATGAAACGTAGCCACAACAGGAACAAGTCAAAGTGTGTCCATACAGCTTTCTTGATATCATACGTTTCAGCTACATTCCTCTGCTGTATTGCCGCATGTAGGTCAGCGCACCGGCTATGACGTGAATGACTGTATTCAATTTGTTCAGCCACTACATTACCCACTATACAACATTTGCACACTAGTAGTAGAGACCTGAGCGGCCGCCTTTTTGGCGGCCCGGCCCGGGAAAGCTAGAATCGCCAAAAATTCGCGCAAAATCGCTTGAGCGGGTGGGTACTACAGTACAATAGAAGCATTTCTAACAATGCATCAAAGCTTAATGATAATCCAGATTCAAGAATTCTACCTTTTTTATTGCACTCTACACAGCATTTTCCTTCATCCTCGGGCAATAAAAACCCAATTTTCTCAGCCCGCCCGGCCCGGCTGAAATTCTCTGCCGGGCGGCCCGTGCCGGTCTCTAACTATGTAGTAGCAACGCAGTGCGACCAGAATCAGCACCGTTTGCATACACACAATCAACGAACAAATACGTACAGTAGCAGTTAAGTCAGGAAAGTCTTATTTATTCGGCGAGCACTACTGACATCAAAATTGTTCGTATCCCAGGGGATATAACACGGAAAATCACGTTTTTCAGCGAAAACATTGCCGCTAGTTAATATCCCAGAGGGATATTAACTGGACAAAGCCATGGGATATTAACTGGAAACGGCATGGGATATTAACCGGAACAATGTTTTATCATGCATACAGTATGCGTGTGTAAAGAAAATTATTACAAATTTGACATAAACATTGCCGCCAACTAATATCCCATGGGATATAAAGCGGAATAAGGGTCCATGTAATATCCCAGTGGGTTATAAGTGAAGTGGGGTGGGATACTAAGTGGAAATCTCCGGTAACAAGTTTTTCATATGCAATAAACTTTGAACTTTAAACATTGCAGACACAGCTTTGCTGGTTAAATTTTACTTATTTTCTTTTTTTTATGCCAAAAATTCTCGAATTTTACAGATCTTGAGTCAGATTGAACTCCCCTAAGAACCCCCTGAATTTTGAAAAATCCCCCAAACTTCCCCCTAACCCCCAAAACAAAATTTTGCTCCTAAATGGGAAAAGTCCCCCTAAATTTGGGAGAATCCCCAACCTGGCAACACTGAAGCACACGACACGCGCCCAGGAGGGTCGGCCGCCGAGTGGACTTTTCTCGGAAAATAATCCTAACTCAGATTCTGCAAGAACAGCATTTCTTTGCCGGTCCCTTACCTTTAGCTTTCAGATTTGACCGTGCGGTAATCTGAAATTCTGCGGCGAGCTCATCACTTCTTGTTTCTATACGTAGCATCGAGTAAGTCCATCTCGCTTGGTGTGTAGAAGGAAGAGAGAAGAAAAGAGCGCTCGGATAGTGACATTGCACTGTTGGTCGGCTGGCAGACAAAAGTTGCGTGGGCACAGCAAGCAAACGGTGAGCGCGTAGTCTCAACGGCACGTGGACAAAAGAAAGGTGTAGCAAAGCAGGCAAGGCAGCAAGCAATCGGCACAGCACGGCAGAGGTGCGGCGGTCGGCCGCGCAAGTTGGTTTAAAGTTGCCGCTCAAATCTGTGCTGCCCTGTGCTGCGCCGCTGGCTGCCTGCGAATGCGCGCCCGCTCAGGGGCGTTGAGACGACGCGTGCGTAAAAAATTGGTAATATCGAATCGGCGCAAAGTTAATCGGCACAAAGCGCAAAGTGGCGCAAATTTTTCAGTGGTTGTGTGAACATCTAAGATACTGTAGCCCGCGAAATTTAAAATCTATCGTCCCTCTTTTGTTAATTTGTCGTTCCATAAATGATGATTGTCTTGTCTCATTCGCAATATGCACTGTATTTAACCTTCAAGGACTCAAGTTAATCGTTAATTATTTTATTAATTACTATTAATTGTTGTTAATTACTCAAGTTAATATTTCAAGTTTAATACCACGCTGGAATCCATAAGTTTCGTTGCCCACATCAGCGTGGGGTATAAGCCGAGAATAACTTCAGATACATTAGCTCCACCCATTTCCGTCCTAGAGGAACGGCTTTTTAACATTTGTAAATGAAATAAAGATGAACGAAACGGTACCGTTCGTTGAAGACGAAGTCGGCGTCGATCATAATTGTGCTGGGACGGTGACTAGCACGCCTAACAAAGCTACTGCGGCAACAACGTAAGTGTGGTTTTCATAAGTTGGTAAAAGTTAACAATCTGGTCCCCGGTCTAATCATAGCAAATTCGGGCGGTCCTAAATTGCCCGGATTAATAAGGAAGAGCCGTACATGAAAAATGGTTTGCAAATTTCACAGCTGATTTTGGTATTCGTATTCGTAGCCAAGACAGAACTCAGAGTGACAGGCGCGCGGATCGCTATTACTGACTAGACTATACGACCAATAAAACAGAACAGCGAACGATGTACTGTGAATACGCCTTGGAAATTGTTTTGAAGTTAAAGTATGCAACTGGTTTGCTAGCGATGTTTGATTTCCTTGATTCTCAAGCGGTAAGCCTGGCGTGTCTAAAAGCGTCCGGTCCCGTGTAAGTAACAACGCAACGTACAGAATACACAGAATAAATAACTCTCTAGATTCGCAAATACAGCTGGTAGGTACCACCAAATTTCAGGTAAGTCCAGGTTCAGGTATCTCTAAAATCCAATTTCAGGTTCAGGTTCAGGTTCAGGTACATTTTTCAAAAGTACCCAGGTGTCAGGTTCAGGTTCAGGTACTTTCAAATAAAGACACAAATTTTCGGCTATGAGCTAAATCAATAGCGCTGCTGTTACTTCTCATAAGAAAACGATCCATGTTGAAAGCAATCGAAATTTACAAACCAAGAATTCGACAAAAACGAGAAAAACGCCAGACAATCCGATCCGATCCGATCCGATCTGGCGGGGGGGGGCGTACGATGTACGGCCCTACGATCAGACCTGCACGGTCCATTTCGTTGCCCCTTATATCGTCATCTCGGACGTTTGCCCTTCTTTCACTGCCAAGCCACTCAAGCCATGCTGTTGGGCGCCAGGTACTAAGAGAGTGCCTGGCGTGGTGACGTCATGGTGCTGACAGCTCCCAGCGGCCGCCCGGCCGAGGAGGAGTAAACCGGTATAGGCCGTAATCCTGGTTTCTCAGACGGCTCCTGACGTCGTTGATCTTCCCTCCAACGCGGCATGCTTTTTGGAGCGGCTTTCGGTGCAACGGCAGATCCAGTTGGTTCCCAATTTACCTCCTCACTGTAACCAGTTTTCGGTGGCCTGGGTGGAGCGTTGTGCCGACGACCAACTCTTTGCAGCAAGAAACTTGCCGCGCCGAGAGGATGAACCACTACAACCGCTAGGGATGCAGGGGCCGCCGTGACTCAGAGGCAGCGAGCTACCCACTGAGCCAACGACGCGGCCTACGCTACAGTTGCTAAGTAAATTTATTTAAAATTTAATTAAATTATAATTTACTTACCACCTGCCCAGAGAAATATAATTAAATTAAAATTTACTTACCACATCTGAGAGAAATTTAATTTAATTATAATTTACTTGCCACATTTAATTAAATTAAGTACATTAAGTATATTTAAAATAGGCCTGATTTTGGCGGCTAACACCTTCAGCTTTGCTTCCTCCAAGCAAGGATGCTATAACAGGTTATCTAGAATGAAAACCAAACGACGGTTTCACAGGTTAAGTCAACAACAGACATGCACAAAGGGAACTAAGGGCGAGGGGGTTTACTCGCCTCAGGCTCTGACCTACCGCCCCTCAGGCTGCCGCTACCCCTTCAGGATATTTTTTGAATAATATTATGATAAAAGTATGCCTAGGTTAGGTGTGAATAAGCTCAGGCTAGCTTATTTCAACCTATCTAAACGAAAAATAACCCAAAAACCTCAATTCTAGCGAAAATCGGACTTTTTGGCTTATCTTCCTCTCAATCCCCATCAGCCGCCGCTAATCCCTCCAGCCAGCCACCTCAGAATTTGCTACCCCTCAGCCGAAATGATAGCCTATGTCTGTCAACAGTAATAATGTATCAGAATGTGACAGAATTAGAACCTCAGTATCAAGTGGCTTTCCAGTCAGTTTCTGCTTCCATCCACAACAGACAGTGCCTGTGAGACTGAACATATGCTATCGCATAATAAAAATGGCTGAAAAGTAGTACCTAATATCCACTCTTAGCTTGGCGGATAAATTGGAGTAGTTTGTTTTGTGGGAGATTTTAAGAGAAACAAGCGCAAAGACGAAAGGCTGTGGGCGGGCGGAAAATTGTACTGTAAGTATGGCTTGCCATTCAGAGGATAGGATAGATACCGAAAGCAGACACTAACGCAGCACTTGCATGCTGCCAAAACGTTCAGCAATAGCTAGGCGTGTGTAAGTAAATTAAGTATATTTTAAGTAAATTAAGTAAATTATTTTTGGTAAGTATAATTTACAAAATATAATTATAATTAACTTTTCCTGTATTCGTAGAAATTTAATTTAATTATAATTTACTTACCAAATAATTTACTTGTATTAGTAAATTTCTAAAAAATATAATTAAAATTATAATTATAATTTACTTAGCAACAGTAGCCTACGCCAGACAATATGACGGACCGATCGCCAGGCACGCACCCCACGCACTCCACAAACGTTCATTTCAAACTATAAGTTCCGGCATTAAGCTAAGACTCAGGCTTGCATAAGTTCTACTAGCTGACGTTTAAGCTTACGTTCAAGAAGCAAACTAAAGCTTAGGCTTCATAGAGGAAGACAAGCTTTCATAAAGTCAATTTCCGGATGGGGCTTTTCCCTATAATCACCTTCATTTTTCAGTTACGGTAACACGTAGGTGCAGATAATGTGCATTAGACGCTTCACGCACACCATTTTTAAGAACAAAACTGTAGAGCGTTAAAAAGCAATATCTGATCTAACCAACCGACAGTACGTGCTACTTGTACCGGGAAGTTTAAGACAAGAAATACCTGAAAAGTAGGTACCGACCTAGTAGGTGTCAGGTAAGTACTTTTATTTTCAAGTAGGTTCAGGTTCAGGTTCAGGTTCACAATTTTCAGGTTAGTACCCAGGTTTCAGGTTCAGGTTCAGGTATACCTACCAACTGTATTCGCAAATAAGAAATGTGGTTCGCCGCAGCAGCACCAATCTGTGCTCTCAGATTGCTGGTGAGATTATAATTATTATAATAATATTATGTCAGTACTTTCCCAGCCCAGCAGTACTTTTTTTTACGTTCGCGCTACCTTCCAAACAAGAAGCTAAGTTAGACTACTAACCAGTTCAAGGCTTTAATGTAAATGATTCCCGGTCCATTCCTCCACCCACGAAATAGCCATTTTTAACCTGAAAACCTAAGATTGAACCTAGGCCTAAGCTAAAACCAAGGCTTTAATAAAGTCAGGGTGGTTGGCGGGTGGGGGAACGGGCTTCCTCCAATGTAATTTGGGGTACTGAACGCACATGTAAAGTTTTCCCGCATTAGCGCTGGTACCGTAAATTTGCGCTTTGCGCTTTGCGCCGATTCGATATTACCAAAAAATTCTTATTAATAAGTTCGGCGATTGTTAACAGTTAGGGATGCAAATGGTATCCGGTATTATTTGGTATTATTCGGTATTATTTGGTATTTTCCAGGTATTTGGTATTATTTGGTATTTGGTATTTTTTTATACCAAATAATACCAAATAGTTTAAATAACTAAACAGTTAGCTTTTAAGCGATAAATTCTGCATATTTTGCGACCGTATACCATGTCATAGCTATTCTGTTCAGAGTTTTCTCTTTCTTTCTAATTTACTAAAAGTTAAACAATGTAGATACGCAGGACAAGACGTCTCTTTACCGTTTCTGAGCAACAAAACAATAAAGTATTGTATTTGACTACTTAAGGGGCAAAACCTAAAAAGTACCGTCAGTACCGTCGTACCGTCGTACCGTCGGCCTAATCGGACCGCGCTCTGGTGTTCTCCACGCCCGCGTTTAAACACCGGCTGCCGACATACGCGACTGTTTTCCCCCACCGGTCCGACTGAGGTCGACGGTACTACGGTGTTGGCTATGGGCGGAGCCTGAATGCATCATGTGACACACACACACGCCCTTCGGCCTCCGACAGACAATTCACTTGTTGTGTAGCGCTCCTCGCTAGACGTCGGCGCGCTGCTCGTCGTTTGTTGTTGGTACTTTGTATTGTATGTAACGTATAATACTTGTATTTTCGGGGCGGAGGTTCCGTTCCATAACTTCTACAGTGGGGGTTGGCATTTCTAACTAAGGGGGTACCCCATGTACATGTACGCACCCACCCTGGTGCACCCCTGTGTGCATGTGCTGTCAGAAACAGAGAATTCAGAGAATTGGAAAAATTATTAAAAACAAGATGGTTTAATTTTCTAGGCACGAAAAGAGGGCGGTATGGTCGTGCTGTTGCCGGGAATACAACCGTTGAGAGCGTTCTGTTGCCGCCAGTTGCTAAAGCGACAGACTATGACGGCACGGCGCATTACGGTCATGGCGGTACCTCAGCTGGCGGTGATGATGGTGCTGACGATGGCTGTCCCGCAACCCCGTATCGGAGGGATGGCCTGTTGATTCCAAGCAGGTCGAAAAGTTCCGTAATCCCAATAGAGCCCCTGCGTTCACTCAGCCATACCATAACGAAAAACCGTTTGAACTCAAGTTTCTTCGCGACGTGCGGGCAGGTGGCTCGAAGTGCCGAATGTGTACGAAGTGCAAGGTAAGGATTGGCAGGGAAGGGATGTTGGGTCGGTTTTTTCCTTTCCTTTCCTTTTTCTTTTTCCGCAAAAAACCGTTTTATTCCTAGGGGCTCGGAAAAAGCTCAAGCAAGTGTTTTTAACGGAAATAGGCACAATAACTAGTTAAACTCGCTGCAAATGCTTCGAATTTACGCTAATAGAAGCCTTACAAGCATTTTCATGGCATAACCTAGCTGTTTTTGGCAAAAAATACCGGTACCATTTTCAGGCAACTTTTATTATTGTATTTTTGTTGTTTTAAAATCAAATTACTACTCTAAAAGATGAAATTAGTGCATTTTGTAATAAAACTCACGCTATTTCGATGAATTCTGCAATAAAAAGGGATAGTTAAAAATTTTTCTGTCATCTCGGAAAATAACTTTTGGAAAAATAACCGAAAAATACTTAAAAAAAACCGGCTTGGGTTTGTTCCCGGAAAACAAACAGCCCTAATGCAGGGTTTGGTTGGAAATTTCGATTAATATGTACAATACCATTGATCGATTTTCGGCACTTCTGCTGGTGGACATGCTGAATCCACCGGAAGATATTGTGATGGTGCATGAAGAGCGCCACTGGATTCCTCCGCGAGCGTGTTCCTCGGGCCCGGACCGCTGTCATAATCTAATTATCCACGCACGTTGCGAATGTCTGATCGAACGGTAAGGTGTCGGACACCGTGTAATAAAAACATAAGATTATGTTTACATTCTTAGATACCCGTGCGTTCGTTTGGATCGGATCCAAGTGCAACATGATGTGTATGCTCGTCTGACAGAAGAACACGAACGGCACCTGAAGGAGCAATTCGGATTTGTCTTCTAGATGTACAGTTTTTATGTGTCTTGTAAGTATGTTGTAGTACATAACCGTATAGCTAACCGATAAAGATGTGCATTGTACCAATGGTAGGTAGACGTTTAAAACATTATTCTTGGTCTGTTCGCAGAAAACAGTGGGCCGCAAGTGAAGCAGCCGAGGCGGCGCCCAGTGAACAGCGCTGTACATCCAATGATGCCGATACCACTTGATGGTGCTGACGGGCGGACAGTCTAGCTTACATCATTCCTTATCGTAGGGGCGGTCAATTGATTCTTCCTCAGTTACAGATCCATTCGCCAACTAAGGCCAGAGTTCATATTGCTGTGCGGTATCCAGGATTGTAAAAGTGAGAGGTGGCAACGTTTTGAAGAGGCCTGGTTGCCTGCTCAACCAGGGCGAGAATTTTGTAAACTGTAAATTAATAATTTTAGCTTTCAAAAACGCGCTTAAAATGCGTCTGGAGCATAAAATTGACAGTTAGAACAAATAATTTAGCTTTCTCTTATTTCTGACTGGACCGGAATTTAGGACTTCTTTCTCCGTCCGCCACCCTGCACACTCTGGGTACGCTACTGGGTCTGCACCGTCTACATCTAGTACCGTCGAGCTCAATCGGACCGGTGGGGGAAAACAGCCGCGTATGTCGGCAGCCGGTGTTTAAAAGCGGGCGTGGAGAACACCAGAGCGCGGTCCGATTAGGCCGACGGTACGACGGTACGACGGTACTGACGGTACTTTTTAGGTTTTGCCACTTAAGGAAACTGACTGCAAAATGTTCTTACGGCCCCGACCGTGTACCCAGTGTATTTCTCAAACGGTTAGCCTTGGTTTTGGCAGAGCCGCTATCTAGCATATTCGAGGTTTCCTTCAACACAGGTTGTTTGCCTTCTGATTGGTTAAAATCCCGAGTTACCGCAATCCATAAGAAAGGCTCACGCGCTGATGTTAGCAATTATCGACCAATAAGTTTGACATGTGTGGCTTGCAGAGTAATGGAAAAGATCATAAAAGAGAAAATACTGAATCATTTGCATGGTAACAGACTAATTTCTGATAGTCAGCATGGTTTTCTAAAACGTAGGTCTACTGTAACTCAATTAGTTCAGTGCATAAACGATTGGACCCGCGCAATCGATGCAAAAGAAGCAATTGATGTGGCTTACGCAGATATTGCAAAAGCTTTCGATCAGGTTCCGCATTCAAAAATTATCGAATCATTCAAGGCGTACAGAGTGGAAGGTGCTCTAATTTCGTGGCTTACGGCTTTTCTTTCAAACAGGTCACAGAAAGTAGTAGTAGACGATAATGAGTCAGCTGAAACTAAAAATCTCTCAGGAGTCCCGCAAGGAAGCGTACTTGGACCAATTTGCTTCTTAGTAGTTATTAACAGACTGCCTCAATCAATTATCAATTCTACCATAAAGTTGTATGCAGACGATTGTAAACTCTATTTTCGAGCAAGTAAAGAGACAGACACACAACTCTTTCAACACGATCTGCATTGCCTATTTCGCTGGGCCGCTGAAAACGGTCTTTCTCTCGCTCTAGAAAAGACAGCTATTATGCACATTGGAAATAACAACAGCAAAAAACAGTATAGCGTTAATGATAAAAGTATCGAAGAAACTGTCAGCACCAAAGATTTAGGTGTAATTTTGTCGAATGACCTGAAGTTTTCAGAACACTGCAATAGTCTACGCGCTAAAGGTTACTCGCGAATAAATGCCATGTTTAGTGGTTTTAGCAGTAGAAACGTAAAATTTTTAATTACATTCTATAAGAGCTTCGTGCGCCCTGTGCTTGAGTACTGCAGCCCAGCTTGGACCCCGCAGCTAATTAAGAACATTGATTTACTAGAACGTGTGCAAAAATATTTTACGAGGCGCCTGCCAAATATGGCAGGAAAAACATACGCTCAGCGCTTAGAAACACTGAATCAGCAAGGCATAGAGCTACAAAATCTTGAACTTCGGAGACTTCAAATTGATCTAGTGCTTGCTTACCAAATCGTGCATGGATTATCTGAATTAAAATTCGAGGAATTCTTTGAGAAAGTACCAGAAACCAGTGTCACTCGAGGTCATAGGTTAAAGTTACTAGTGCAACGCTCGCGCACAAATCTTAGAAGTCACAGTTTTGCGGTTAGGGTGGTTGGACCCTGGAACAGTCTGTCCGAGCGATGTGTAACTACTAGTACAGTGGCTCAGTTCAAAAGATTTTTAAACAGTGAAACGCAATCACTTCCAAAGTTTCTCAAAGGCTCAGCTTCAGACGCCGTTCAATTCGGCGCAGTTCAGCCCTCCCCTTCTTATATCTCCTAAGTATGTACATCATGTATTTTTTATATAAATTAGCTTTGTTGTGTCTTTTTTATGTAATTCACTTCACGATTCTGTAATTTAACTTTTGTAAGTTTTTGTAATTTACTTTGCTTGTATTGCGTGTATCGATACGTTTTACGTGTTTAATTAGTTTGTTTGTGTGTTTAGTAAGTGTAGTTTGGGGAAAATAAATAAATAAAAAGAATTTTGACCAGTTTAGCTTATAACAAACAACCATTCATGGAAAATTCTCAAAAAGTGGGAGGGGGCCCCCATGAAACGACGCAAGGCGATTTTGGGGGAAGGGGGGTCCGAAAAATCGGGATTTTGGTACGACGTTGTTTATGGACGGCCCCTTTGACCGTAAACGTCACAACGTGCTTGCCCATTTCCCGAGTAAGTGAAAACCCATCAAATTCTGCTCGTTTTCTTTCTCATACATGACTAGATTTCTTTTAGATGCAACAAAAACTCTTCCACTGAGGCAAAACTTATATATTTTTGCTGAAAAAAACAAAAAGTATGACTTTGCGCTCATTCCAAACAGCTAGCGACCTGTTTATCAACTATTTGGAATTATTTGGTATTATTTGGTATAGAAAATACCATCTAGTATTTGTTATTTGGTATTTGGTATTTTTTATACCATTTGCATCCCTATTAACAGTCCGGTAATTCGTTGTTCGTTCGTGAGTAAAATAGTAATCAAGAGGTCGAAAGCACTTGTCTGATACCAGATTTATTTGATTGATTGATCTTTCACTTAAAAAAGTATTCATTCAAATCCGTTTAGATTTGCCTAACTGACTTTTCAGGGTCCCTCCATTATACCTATATTAATTAATCAATCACTTTCTTGCTTAGGCTTAGGCTTAGGAGTCAACTGAATACGGTAGATAAACTTGAAATTTTTGTTAGGGACCCCTAAAAGTCAGTTTTGCCACCGCTGTAGCAACTGCAAATCTCAACGGATTTGAATGAATCCTTTTTTAAATGAAAGATAAATAAATTCTTAAAAGATTGCTGAAGTTTTCATTACTGTGCTCTGCTTAGATCCTGAGATATACGCTCTCATTAAGGACTCCTAAAAGTCAGTTTTGCCAGCTAGTGAATGGTATTTTGTGAATCAAATAATACCAAATAATAAGCAATATACGCAAAATAGGCTGAAAGCTAAATTATTAGTTGAAAGTCCAAGTAATTCTGTTGTTTAAACTATTTGGTATTATGCGGTATTATTTGGTATACAAATTTACCAAATAATACCGGGTACCATTTTCATCCCTAAGCGGAAGTAAGAAACCGTGCTAAATTTGTGTTGAGCCTCATTGAGTTATGCCATACATGGTATGCTTGGCCAGAGTTATGTCCCGACCGCAGACATGGGCAAAGGGGGGGGGGGCTGAGGGAGGGGTTGCCCCTTAGACTCTGACCTACCCCCCTCAGCCGGCCGCTACAACCGTCAGGAATTTTTTGGAAGAATTTTGTATAAATAATTATGATAAAATGTGCCTGGATTGGGTGTAAATGAGCTCAGAATAGCTTATTTTAATGAAAGATATGCAAAAAATCCTGATTTTAGCCAAAAATCGAAGTTTTTGGCTTACCACCCCCTCAGTCCCCTCTGGCGCTCCTCCCCCTCAGGAATTGAAAATTCTACCCCTCAGCCGAAATGCTAGCCCATGTCTGCCGGACCGGACGGAATCGGGAACACTGCAAAATGTAATCAGCACCGTTTCCTTATAATTTACAAGCTATTTTAGAATAATTTGCACAAACTCGGTATATTTCAAACGTCAAAATACCCAGTTATTCCGTGTTTTTCGAGTTGAACCGAGCCTAGTTTACATAATTACTTATTATACAGCAGCGGCGAATTTTTTTACCGGCAGCGAGTTGTCTGGTCGAAAGTTGTCCAGTGGCGAATTGTCCGGCGGTGAGTCGGTGGCGGCCAGTTGTCCTAGACCATTGTGTAGCAGCAAAAAGGAGTATTATCATTTTTGTTACTCCCTGTAGTACAGTTTCTAATAGTTCGGAATGTCTCTTTTGACTGAAACGCGATTCTTGAGTGAGCTGAGCAAGTATTGTCTATTGAGTTTTTCTGGCAGTGTTTTCGCGCTCTATTTCTTAAGGCCCTGTGCCGATTGCGTATCTATTAATAGGTCTATTTTCAGGTAGAACTTGGTTATTATTGTTTGTTGAGAGCCTAAAGAGACCCGAAGATGGTGAATCCAAAAGGTTACCGTCGCGGCACGCGGTACATGTTTTCGAAGAAGTTTCGCACTCATGGAGTCGAACCGCTCAGCACATTTCTGAGGGTTTACCGGAAAGGAGATATCGTCGACATTAAAGTAACTGATTAGATGCTTAAGATTAGCCGCCACTTTAACGTCAAGTCTATGGAATTGTGTTTAGGGCAACGGAGCGTTCCAGAAAGGTATGCCGCACAAGTTCTACCATGGAAAGACAGGTCGCGTTTTCAACGTTACCCAGCACGCACTTGGGGTGATCGTCAACAAAAGAGTCAGGTAGATTGGTTGATTGATTGATTGCAGACAATATAAATATGGCCAGGTAATTTGGTGTCTGGTCAGGCAAAATTTTGTCATTGCTGCGTAGAAAGTGCTCTATTTTTGTTCTATACTCTTCTGCATACATGTACAGGGTGTCCAAAAAAATGATCACATTTCTTTTTACTGCCATTTCCGGAAATTTTGACCAAATAGGCTGAAATTTGGACCATAGGTGCCAAAAGTCGGGCAATTTTATGTGTTAAAGTTCGGTGCACTAGGCTTGACTCAATCCCGAGAAATTTCAAAAAAAGTGAAATTTGGTAATTTCAATAGTGAAAGGCGGTCACCGTAAAATGGAAACATTTCTTTTTCCTATATCTTTTCTAATTTTTGACAGAATTGGATGAAATTTGGAGTGTAAACGCAGAAGTTCAGGGTAATTCGTGTGTAAAAAGTTGACGCATGAACTCCAACGCTATTGTTAGAGTTTAGGCGATAATGTAATGTAACGTTTTTTCGGTGACCGGCTTTTGGTATTGAAATTACCAAATTTCACTTTTTTTGAAATTTCTCGAGAATTGGTCAAGCCTAGTGCACCAAATTTTAACACATAAAATTGCCCGAGTTTGGGCACCTATGGTCCACATTTCAGCCTATTTGGTCAAAATTTGCGGAAATGGCAGTGAAAAGAAATGTGATCATTTTTTGGTGACCGGCTTTCACTATTGATTTAACAAATTTCACTTTTTTTTAAATTTCTCGGGAATGAGTCAAGCCTAGTGCACCAAACTTTAACACATAAAATTGCCCGAGTTTTGGCATCTATTGTCCAAATTTCAGCCTATTTGGTCAAAATTTGCGGAAATGGCAGTAAAAAGAAATGTGATCATTTTTTTTGAGACACCCTGTACTATGAGGGTTTGGGGATTACCTTCCTAGCTGGAAAGGCTAAACCCCTCTCACCCCCAGACCGTTGAGGGACCCCCACCCCGACACAAGTACTAGTAGTGGCTCCAGTACAATCACTAATATTTGGCCTAAAATTCGCTTGAAAAAACAGAAGATATTTAAGAGGAATCAGTTTTTTGGAAGCACTTTTTGTCATTTTTTGCTTGTTTTTAGCTCTAAAACGCTATTTTGCAGCTTAAAGTAGGCATTTTTAGCGTCCTTTCTTACTGAAAAAACGTGCTAAAAACGCATTTCCAGACGTTTTGGAGCTTTTTGAAATTTTCGACGCCCTCTAGGCGAAACTACAAATGTATTCTTGAAAGATTGGTAGTTTTTATAATGATACGCTAGGGTCTCTGAAACATGCATGTAACAGGGGGTCTGTCCCACCCTACTTAGGCCAGACCCCGGATGGGGCCCTTACCTGAGACGATTTTTCCAACCCCTCCAATTTTTCTGGCAAGTAATTTTTCGAGCAAATTTTTGAGATTTTTCATAATTTAAAACACAAAAATGCCAAAATCACCTGTAAAACAGTACTTTTTAGTCGAAAAATCCCGATTTTTAGCGTTTTTTAGTGCCCAAATCCACTCGCGGATGACCTGTGGCATGTATGCTCTGAAACCCTAACCAGGGCTTCTGGAACCCTGTTTACGGGTTTATAAACCCAAAATAGGGTTTCAAAAAATCCTACGAAAATCGGGCCTGGTTGAAATTAGCCCCTTTCCCCAACTGCATAGCTAGACTTTAGTTAGTATAGCTAATTTGGCCTGCCAACGATATACAGGTGGGCCATTTGTCTATCGTAGGTTGGTTTGCTGTAGCTTTTGCTCCCGTCAATCAATTTCGGGTAAATTTTACTTTAGCACAAGCACAGATGCTCGGACTTTTTCACAAGTCTGTCACTTCAGCCACAAATTATGCACTTCCACGTGTCGGTCATCAGTTTTAAGTAGAGTGTGGGCTGTTTGTGTAACTAACAAAAGTGGTGCTATACTTGCATCATACATGCAATTGAGGGAAACGGGTAATTTACCCCAGGCCCGATTTTCGGAGGATTTTTGAAAGCCTATTTTGGGTTTATAAGCCTGTAAACAGGGTTCGAGAAGATTTAGGATTTCAGAGACTCTAAACACGGGTTCGGAACCCCAGTTAGGGTTTTTGAAGCTCTAAATAGGATTCCGGAAGCCTAATTTGTGTATCTGAAAACCTAATTACGGTACTAAACAGGGTTTCGGTGCCCTAATTTGGGTTTCAAGCATACATGGGCCGGGGGGTATACCGCTTCCCCTCGGCCGGCTATACCCCCCCTTCCCCACCGCGATCCCGGAGGGAGGAAATTTTCGTTTATGAAAGGCAAAATAGGCGTTTTTAGCCTTTCGCCCCGCCCCCCCCCCCCGAGGTCTCCTGCCCCCCTACCCCCCTCCGGATTTTTCCGGTCCATGTATAGCATAGCTGAGTAATTGCTAAGTATGGACAAAGTGCCTGCACTGAGCCTGTATAACGTAGACGGATTTGAGCTTGAGCCTGATTCAGGAACCGGATCGTGCCGAAACGCATAAACGTGCGTGTGGAGCACGTGCGACCGTCCAAGTGTAGACAGGACTTCCTAAATCGCGTCAAGGAAAACGAGCGCAAGAAGAAAGAAGCCAAACAGACCGGCGTCGCAATCGACTTGAAGCGAAAGGTACACTCGATCCATCTTAATGCTACAGTCAAGAACTTAACGCCGTTTATGGTACCGATACCATATATGGTACCCCCACGTTCGGCGACTGTTGTGGTACCTACCATGTATGGTACCCCTACCCATGGACATGGATGCTGGTACCATATACGGTACGAAACGAAATCTGAACAGAGTGATATGGTACCGGTACCAATGCGATAAGTAGTGGTATCGTACATGGTGCCGGTACCATAATCGGCGTTAAGTGCCTGCCTGTACTAACGTATATGCAGGCAGTCTGAGATTTCTCCTACTCCATCTTGCCCAACAGGCTTAGGCTTAGGACCGATTTAGATTTCTGCCAGCCAGGTGATACTGGCACTTTCTACGTAAATCGCAGCCAATGGCGCTTCGGCAGACTGGCAAGTGCCACCGACTGGTATTATCGGGTTGGCACTTGCCAGTCCACCGACGTCTAAATTTGTCAGTTTCTGTCAGAAATTCCAAAAAAAATCGATTGCTAATACTTGCCGGAAAAATGGGGTCGGGAAGATCGTCTCGGGGAATCGGGTTTTTGGCCTAAGTCGGTGGGGAAGTCCCACGGATTCCCTTTTACATGTATGCTTAAAGCTGTTTTCCGGGTAAGGGAATGGGTCGGTAGTCTTGAAAATTGATGAGTCAGAGGCCATACATGGGAAATTTTGGCGAACTTTTTTTGGGAGACCGAGACTTGATTTCATACGAAAGTGAAACTTTTCGGTCACACCCCCCCGCGGCGGGCCATACCCCCTCTGAAAATCCGGCGACCTTTTTCTGGAAAAGCAACCCCGCCCCCGACAGAAAAATACAAGTACTAGTTGCGGCTCCAGTACTAACGAACTGGCTCAGAAATCGCTAGTTTTTAGCCTAAAATTCGCTTGAAAAGCCTTTGGAAACTGAATTTGGCGTTTCTACTGCTGATATTTAAGAGAAATCGTGGTTTTTGGGTGCCTTTTTTGTCATTTTTTTGCTTGTTTTTAGCTCTAACACGCTATTTGGCAGCTTAAAATAGCGATTTTTAGCGTCCTTACTGAAAAAAGCCTGCTAAAAACGCATTTTCAGGCGTTTCGGAGCATTTTTAAATTTTCGACCCCCCTCGATGCGAAACCCCCCTCGCCCCCACCTGAGGAAGCCCAACCCCACCCTCACCCAGGTCGGCCCGGAGCTGTTACATGCATGCCTGCAATTGGACCGTTTCAAAGTTTTCTTTTAGGCAGTGGAACCGCGAGGAGCTCATTTCGTGCGCACAAAACACAACACGCCCTCGCTGCTCGAACCGGTGAGGTTCGAAATTATGGCCTGATTAGGAGAATCTATTGTTGTTGTTGAATTATTTCTACCGGCGATAAAACGTTGACTTGCTGTCTCTATCTGCTCTGATTTGGTGGCTAATTTGCCGAACGCTTAACCTCAGCGTTTTCTGTGTCTACATATATTTGGTGGTTACGCGTTCGCGTTGTCGTACTTTCGAAGCCAGCGCTACCTGCCGTATGCTCAATCTTGTTTCGGTTATACGAACACGGTCCGAAATTACGAACAAGGTTCTTTGTTTCTGTGGTTGTTTTAAATGATAGGCTAAAGACGATTTTTTAGCCGAACGTTGTATAGCAAGCGGTTATATGAACCGTATTTCCATTCGGTTCATATGTATTAGGCTACCCACTAGAAAGGCCGTAGACCGGAAAATGTGTGTTAGTGGCTGCTCTATTGCCGTTCATGTGACAGGTCATCGTTGAGTTGTTCTTTTTCCGGAAAATGTCCGTCGGCAGTTTTCTACAGGGTGTCTCAAAAAAATGATCACATTTCTTTTTACTGCCATTTCCGCAAATGTTGACCAAATAGGCTGAAATTTGGACTATAGGTGCCAAAATTCGGGGAATTTTATGTGTTAAATTTTGGTGCACTAGGCTTGACTCATTCCCGAGAAATTTCAAAAAAAGTGAAATTTGTTAAATCAATAGTGAAAGCCGGTCACCGAAAAAATGATCACATTTCTTTACACTGCCATTTCCGTAAATTTTGACCAAATAGGCTGAAATTTGGATCATAGATGCGAAAATCCGGGGAATTTTATGTGTTAAAGTTTGGTGCACTAGGCTTGACTAATTCTCGAGAAATTTCAAAAAAAGTGAAATTTGGTAATTTCAATAGCGAAAGCCGGTCATCGAAAAAACGTTACATTACATTATCGCCTAAACTCTAACGATAGCGTTGGAGTTCATGCGTCAACTTTTTACACACGAATTACCCTGAACTTCTGCGTTTTCACTCCAAATTTCATCCAATTCCGACAAAGATTAGAAAAGATACAGGAAAAGGAAATGTTTCTATTTTTCGTGACCGGCTTTCACTATTGAAATTACCAAATTTCACTTTTCTTGAAATTTCTCGGGAATGAGTCAAGTCTAGTGCGCCAAACTTTAACACCTAAAATTCCCCGAATTTTGGCACCTATGGTCCAAATTTCAGCCTATTTGATCAAAATTTGCGGAAATGGCAGTAAAAAGAAATGTGATCATTTTTTCGGTGACCGGCTTTCACTATTAAAATTACCAAATTTCACTTTTCTTGAAATTTCTCGGGAATGAGTCAAGCCTAGTGCACCAAACTTTAACACATAAAATTCCCCGAATTTTGGCACCTGTGGTCCAAATTTCAGCCTATTTGGTCAAAATTTGCGGAAATGGCAGTAAAAAGAAATGTGATCATTTTTTTTGAGACACCCTGTATTATATTTTTCCAGTCTTAAAAATTTATGCTCTGTACTGTATGTGTATTGGATTGTGTGTTGCGCTTACATCCAGTTTGCCTGAGAATTCTTTCGTAAATTGCTGTACATGGCAATCCGTCCTTAAGAAGAAATTATGCGTACTACTTGCGCGCTTTCTCTGTAGAGGCTTAGTCCTACCGTTGTATTTGTGCGTGACCGGTTTGGTTCTGAATAAACCTGTTCTGTGCGTTTGTTGTGTTGCTTCCTTACCGTACTCACAAAAGATGTTCACGAATGAGTCGGTGTGAGAGTTGAAAAAGGTGGCTACGTCCTTTGACCTGGTTCAGTCTGCAGCTTCTGTCAGTCGGTGTCTGTTGCCTCGTTTCAGTCGGTTCAGTCAAGGTTTTATTCTCTTACATTGGTGTGCCATGGCTTACTATGCTGTAAGTGTACTACGACTGTATTCGGGAAAGGTGCTGAAGGGTAGCAACCCTGTTTGGTGACCTAACTTAGGGTTCCCATGGATCAGGGATTTCCAAATTCCGTGACCAAAATGTTAAAATTCGTTGACCTTTTTCAAGGAACCTCCCAAAAATTTAGTAAATGTTTCAAGTACTTTATTTTGGGATTTCATTGCATTGACAGTCCATGAATAGCTAGATGAAATTTTTAAGAACTGGAAGGATGAGAAAATTTTGGAAAATTTGCCTTTACTCAATGCGTTGCTTTAAAAGCCATCCGTAACTTTTTTTCTGACCGCACGAAATTCCCTGACTTCGACCATTTTCAAATTACCTGACTTTTCCCTGACCCAGGTCATGTAGGGTGTATTTTCCATAGTATTTGAGCAGCAGGGAAATCTTATTATAAGTTTTTGGTTTATTCAATTCGTAACTTGACCAAAATCGTACCGTACTGTATCACTCCTTTGCAGGCGTGGGCTAGCATTTTGGCTGAGGGGTGGTAAATTTTCAAGCCCTGAATGGGAGGGGTAGCTGCGGCTAATAGGGGGTTGAAGGGAAGGTGAGTCAAGAATTTGGCTAAAATCAAGTTTTTTAGCTTACTTTTTGTTAAAATAGGTTAAAATAAGCAATTCTGAACTCATACCTAATCTACACATACTTGTGTCATATTTTTCTATACAAATTTTTGCAAAAAGTTTAGCCGCGTAGGCCAGAGTCGAGCCTGAAGGGGTCAACGCCCCACTTTCCCCTATCTGTGTTAGCGTGGCATCACCACTTGTTTGTTTTTTGTTCAACAGGCAGCCAATGTTTTCTTCACATCACGATAGGCACCACCATAGTACATAAGTAAATTGGTGGTTAAGTTGCTGACTGTTCAGTGTGTTTACAGCCACCAACCTACCCCTACATGTACGGTGCAGCAGCAGCTCCGGTGGTCTACCCTTCTCCAGCCCCATTCGTTCCAACCATGACCGTGCCAGCAGTTCAACCAATTGCACCAGTCTATGCAGCTCCTCCTATGGCTCCAGTGGCACCTATAGCTCCAGCTTTTGCTCCATCTATGCCAATGGTTGCTTCTGCAGTTGCACCTTCTGTGATTCCGACTGTGGGTTTTGGTTCCACCACCACCATCTTCATGTAACGTAGCTATATTTTGTCACTATTGCTATGCTGCGCTGTGTGTATGTATTCAGCTTTATTGTTGCTTTGTCTGAGCTGCTAACTTAACTGTGGTGCTTAGTAAAGGCTTGTATTTGCATTTATTATGCAGTTTATCAGATTTCAGTATGTTATTGCCCTATCCTGCAGCCATTGAACTATGATAATCGTCTTTCTGTAACTGGGTCTGCTGACGGGCGTCCTTCACTTGGTAGTGTCTCGTCATTCCAATATACCACTGCAATCTGCGGCCAGGGTTGAAACTGGTTTTAGCCAACAAAACGTTCAGGGAAGCTTTGGCTCTGTCCCCATTACCTAGTCAATGCAGTAGCATAGGTTTTACACTGAGTAGGGTCGACTGAACGGGAGTATGCATGTCAGCCTTCACTTGCTGGTGAATCTGGGGGTTAAAGAAAAGTTTGTATGTCTAACTTTGTTGGACATTCGCAAGCGAATTATGTTATTAGCTGAACTACTCCAACCGTTGTGTCCACTTTAGGCGTTACTTATTTTTCCTCAACTGCTGTTGCTCAACGAGCTACACTCATTCTTCACAATTTCTTCAGAGATTGGTTGTCAAATGATGGACGCCTGTCACGGAAAGGTTTAACTGGTTTCTGTGCTGTGTATGTCTGGGCGAAGTGTTTGAAATCAAATAACTCTTAGAAATGTCTTGGTCCAGCCATACAACTAGATAGAGACGTGGATTATCGTTGAAGGAGAGCTAAGTGAGATGGGCCAGGATATTTTGGACAACAAATTAGATCTGCCATAGCAGGAAGGATATTTGAGAGAGAATCGTTGTATCAATCTAAAAACGCGACTTTGTCTTTTCCATGCGGTTGACTCTGGCGAAGTTGCTTCCCATTCCCACAGTGTCTACCTCAATAGTGTTCGAAAGGGACTTGCTGACACCACGTGGATTTTGATGTGCTTGGATGGACTACTGCGTAAAGTGACTAATAATCATTGTAAATACCACATAAATGTTTGTAAACAATCGATAAAAGCTTGCCTCAGCTGTATGACGTCACTAATGAGTTACTGGCAGAACTGCCAACGTCTGTTTCCTCTGCCTGTGGGTTTGCGAATTGTGTGTATGTCGTTTTAGTGCGTGCGGTCTACGTCAGTCCTGTGTTAGTCACAGCTGCTGGTTTAAAATCGGCCGGTTTTCCGCTGCGTCAGATTGTGTTTGGTGTGCGTAGAGCTATAGTCATCTGAGCTTTCTACAGCGTATTATCATGGCTTATCCTGGAGGCAGTTACCCGCAACAGTACCCTACTCAGGTATTAAACAGATTTTATTTAATGTACGACCCGGTTCACACTGCCGTGAACTATGTAAGAACTAACGGCCTTAGTTCACACTTGTGAACTAAAAACTAAGGCCAGTTGAACTACGCTCAAGTTTTAATTCATGAACTAAGGATTTTGCGACCGCGCGCGTGCGTTTTAGGTCATGAAAACTATTTTTAACCACTATTGCTGATCTGGCCTTATTACCGAAGGCTTCAAAAGATGTATAGGCTCTCTCAGACCTAATTTCGATACCAGAATTCAATGCAACAGAGCAGAAAGCCTCTGTTTTCCAAGCAAAATGTAGCCTATTGCACTGCACGCATATGAACACTTTTTAAAATTAGTAACACTCGGACGGATAATTGACTGACATCTGCTTAGCCGGTCTCAAGTGATTTCCTTAAATAGCTGGGCTTATCCGTCACTAAAGTTGTCAAATGAGGAGGCTTCGTTTCAAAGCATACCAAAACTGCTTAATTTTTGGGCCACAGCAGTGCAAACTCATGTAATTCAATGTTCGGAACAAAAATTAAAAACATGCCTTTATTTAAACTGCTACAACAGCAAAACGTGCGGCCTCTAGCTTACATAGTTCGCGGTGTGAACGCGCTACTCTTAGTTCTTATTTATATTCCAGATTTTTAGTTCGCGCTTTAGTGCTTAGTTCACAGCAGTGTGAACCGGGCTTACGTTGGTCAAATGACTACTGGTTTTCCATTGATTGCCGACGAAAATCACGCAAATTCTAGCTGTTCAGTTTAGAGCTGAAGAAATGGAAATTTTGTCTGAAAAATTGTACAATCACATGCTGTAGTAGTGAAGTACGTACATACGTATTGTATTACACACCTCTTGTATTATATTATTTTGCTGTATTTAACAGGGCGGGTAAGTCGTACGCCATACCCCCAGCTCCTTCGGCCGATGATCTATTAGAGATATATGGTATACGTACCATACATACCGTACTATGTTTTCAGCAGTCAGCCGGATATCCGGGCTACCCTCCGCAGCAAGCGGGATACCCTTACGGCCAGCAACCACCGGCTCCCGGTGGCTACCCTGCTCAAGGTTAGTTGCTTCATTTGTTTGGCTCCTGCGCTACGCTTGCCTTGCTTTGGAGAGATAATTGTTTAAAAAGTTGTGACCCTATAGAGCGCTGTTCTGTTCCCACTGACTTGGGCCACGGTTGATTTTATCCACCCCCGTTCCGATTTTTCCGATAAGTATTTTTGAGCGTTTCAAACACTAAAATTTCCGGTAAAAGAGCGTCTTTCAGATGTGTTTGAGCCGTAAGAAGCGTTTGTTTGCCATTTTTTTGCAGAATTGGCGTTTTTGCAGTGGTTTTTGGCCGTTTGTTGCAAAATCGATATTTTGCATTATCTTGGCGTTGTTTTACAGCAAGTTTTGCAATCTTTTAGTCTAAAGTAATGAACACTGCAAAAAAAGATTGACCGGAATATTTGCGTACATACATGTAACAGCTCCGGGCCGACCTGGGGGGAGGGGGGTAGGGGGGGTTTCCTCAGGTGGGGGGTCGAGGGGGGGGTTTCGCCCAGGTGGGGGGTCCCAAATTTCAAAAAGCTCCGAAACGCCTAGACATGCGTTTTTAGCACGTTTTTTTCAGTAAGGACGCTAAAAATCGCTATTTTAAGCTGCCAAATAGCGTTTTAAAGCTAAAAACAAGCAAAAAATGACAAAAAGAGCTTCCAAAAACACCGATTTTTCTTAAATATCAGCAGTGGAAACGCGAAATTCGGCTTCCAAAGGCTTTTCAAGTGAATTTTAGGCTAAAAATTAGTGATTTCTGACCCAGTTTGCTAATACTGGAGCCACTACTAGTACTTGTATTTTTTGGTCGGGGGGAGGGGTCCCTTAACCTGTCTCGGGGGGGGGGGGGTGAGGGAGGGGGGGTTTGGCCTTTCCAGCAGGGGGGGTAACCCCCCCCAAACCCCCCCTAGTACATGTATGTTTGCGTACCCAACCGATACATGGGCTGGGTTCCTAGCACTTTTAACAGTGTCCAATTCTCTGGCGACTGCCTTATTGTTTGCAGAACTCAAAAGCACTCACTTTGAACCGTTTCCACTTTCCCCTCTTTCTTCAACACTTTTTTGCTCAGCTCGCTCGTTTTCCAAATACTGTTTAGCCACAATTGTGCTTGAAAATCAAGCAAATCGCACAGAATACCTTCAGCTAAAACTGTGTTTTTTAGAAACGGACAAAGCTGAAAATTGCTTTCTAAGTTATCCTTAGCACTACATCTGAAATTTTGTTGAGCTCCATTCACATGCTCACACGCCACTATCGATCAAAACTTGTAACAGTCACCATGCCGGCACAGTTGGTGTAGTGGTTTAGGCCGCAAAGCCACTGTGCGCGTGGTGGTGCCTTTCATCCACTCGGCGGGGCAAGTTTCTAGCCGCAAAGAGTTGGTGGTCGGCAGAAAGCCCAACCCAGGCCACCGAAAGCTGGTGACAACGAGTGGGTAAATGGGAACCGACTGGATCTGCCTAAGCACCTAAGAACATTTTGCAGTTGTAGGCAGTCTTTAGACCTGTATTCGAACAGGTTTATTTAAACCCCTCACCCGCGGCCCATGTAAACTCTGTAAACAGACTGTTTGTCCCTCATGTTTTGCTTGCACTTTCCGAAGGTCAATGTGGCCTCAGCAAAAGCTGATGCTTAGCGGCGCTTGTTGCAGGTGGAGGAGCGCTTGGTTTTGAGTCTGCCGGTTATCCGACAGCTGCGCAGCCCGGTTATCCGCCTGTATCTTCAGGAGGTTATCCTCCCATATCTTCAGGAGGTTATCCACCGGCTGCTCAGCCTGGTTATCCGCCGCAACAAGGCGGTTATCCACCGCCGCCGCAACAACCCAGTTATCCGTCCCAACAACCTGCTTATCCTGCTCAGCAGCCCAGTTATCCGCCGCAACAATCCGGTTATCCGCCAGCACAGCAGCCCAGTTATCCACCTCAGCAGTCTGGTTATCCTGCCCAGCAACCGGGCGGTTATCCACCTCCCGCTCAGCCCGGTTATCAACAGGGTGGTTATCCTCCAACTGGTTTTCCGTCTCAACAACAACAACAACAGCCAAGTTATCCTTCAGCTCAACCGATGGGATATCCACCTCAACAACAGCAAGGTATAGTGTATTGACTGTGGTAAAGCTTCTAATAAGAGCGCTCCGCACGGGCAGTACTATCTACTCGTTGTACCTGTTTGCCGTTTAACGTATATGGTACCCCAACGTTCGGCCACTTAGTGGTACCATATATGGCACAGGACCGGTACCATATATGCTGCCCTGCCACTAGCCTAGGTACCAGTGTCATAAACGGCGTTAAGTGGCAGACTGTTTTGTTTAGGGACAATTAGTTTTCTTTGATGAAGCTGGCAGTCATCAGTCAGACTGAAAGCAGCTATAACAGTCAGGCACTTAACGCTGTTTATGGTACGGACACCATATATGGTGGTGCCGGTGCCATATATGGTGCCCCTACCTTCGCGTTGGTAAGGGTACCGGTACCATATTTGGTACCACTCTGTTCAGATTTCGTACCATATATGGTAGTGGTATCATATTTGGTATCGGCACCATATACTGGCATACAGGGCCGGAAAAATCCGGAGGGGGGTTAGGGGGGTTGAGACCTCGGGGGGGGGGGGGTCCCCCGAAAAAAGGCCAAAAAACGCCTATTTTGCCTTAAATAAGCGAAAATTTCCTTCCTCCGGGAGGGGGGGTTTGTGGGGGAGGAGGGGTATGGCCGGCCGAGGGGGGTATGGCCGACCGAGGGGGAGGGGTATACCCCCCGGCCCATGTATGTATACTGGTACCTTATACCCCAGGCCCCGAACGTGGAGGTACCATTATGGTACAACTACGCTACCCTCGGTACCGCTACCATATACGGTACCGGCACCTTATATGGTGTCGGTACTATAAACAGCGTTAAGTGCCTGACTGTATAAGGTGCCGGTACCATATGGTGCCACTACCCTAGGTACCGGTACCATATAATGGTGTCGGTACCATAAACGGCGCTAAGTGCCTGACTGTATATGGATTGCTTGTTTATAAGACAAAAATAGCCAGTTGTGTTGACAAAAAATTGGCCAATGCAGCGCTGAAGCAATAAAGGCGCACGTTCCAATGCTAACGCGCCCAAAAGCACGCACCACGAATAATAGCAGCGCCGCATTATTAGTAGAAGTTTTTCTGTAGTCACACATTTCTAGTGTAGGCACTGTTCTCTCTGCTTTCCTTCTGCCTTGCTTACTAGTAGTTTTTAGTAAAGCTTGCATTTTACAGCCATCTCTGCACCTGGCATCGGCTACACACAGCCGTACGGCTATCCGGTCCAATCTGTCGGTAAGCTGTGTAGGTATGATTGATGTGCTGGTTTTAATAACAGCGGCAACTGATTGAAATATTATTGGAAAGAGCAATTTGATTTTGCACGTCTGACTGGCGTGATGATTCCGTGGATTTCAATGGCTGTTAAAGGTGTTGACTCTGGACTGGTTTCTGGGCCAGCGTGGTGGTGGAGTTGGAGAAACTAGTCTTGCGTTTATTCAGCCGACTTCGCTTTCTGAGTGGGCAATCTCTTTTGCGCGCTGCTCTTTCTTGTCTCTCTCTCTATGTAGCTTTTTTCCTGATGCAGTTTGTAACTATGCGTCATGTGTGTGATGTGGCACTTGACGGCTTGTAGCTAAAAAGGCTGTAGTCCCCTGAATGATATTCTTGTACATATGTACGTGCATAGGTTTCTAATTTTATTTTTAGGTGCTCATCATCATAGTCAAACGCCAGCATCTACCGGCTACGGTGGTTACTCAAGCTCAAGTGGTGAGTTGGGCATGAATTTGGTTTGAGAAACAATTTCAAAATCAGCGCCACCTCTCCACATTATAGCCAGTTCTGAACACCGGTTGCTAGAACAAAAATCATACATGTATCCATACATGTAACAGCTCCGGGCCGACATGGGGGGAGGGGGGTAGCGGGGGTTTCCTCAGGTGGGGGGTCGAGGGGGGTTTCGCCCAGGTGGGGGGTCCCAAATTTCAAAAAGCTCCAAAACGCCTAGAAATGCGTTTTTAGCCCTTTTTTTCAGTAAGGACGCTAAAAATCGCTATTTTAAGCTGCCAAATAGCGTTTTAAAGCTAAAAATAAGCAAAAAATGACAAAAAGAGCTTCCAAAAACACCGATTTTTCTTAAATATCAGCAGTGGAAACGCCAAATTCGGTTTCCAAAGGCTTTTCAAGTGAATTTTTGGCTAAAAATTAGTGATTTCTGACCCAGTTTGTTAATACTGGAGCCACTACCACCACTTGTATTTTTGGTCGGGGGGGGTGGGGTGAGGGGGGGTTTGGCCTTTCCAGCAGGGGGGTAACCCCCCCAAACCCCCCCTAGTACATGTTTGCATGTATCAGGTCATCCGTCGAACAGCGCTGAGCCCAAAATTTGGGAGAGGTTTGGCACTAAAACACGCTCAAAAATTGAAAAAATTGCATTTTAATGGCAAAAAACTAATATAATGATACTGAAGAAAACATAGCTGTTCACTTGAAATACGATTCAACTCTATTAAGCAAGTATTGGGGTTTGGTTGAGTTTTTCTGGTATGTATTTGTTCGCATTCTAGTAGTAGTTTTATTGCTACACATGTATTAGGGGCATACATGTGCTAGGGGGGTTTGGGGGGTACCCCCCCCCCCCCCAGCTGAAAAGGCCAACCCCCCTCACCCCCCCCCCCCGAGCAAGTTAAGGGACCCCCCTCCCCCCGACCCAAAAATACAAGTACTAGTAGTGGCTCCAATACTAACAAAGTGGCTCAGAAATCGCTCAGAATGCCTTTTAAATGCGTTTTTGAATGCTAAATTTTCAAAATTTTCTCGCCCTGGTCGGGCAGAAGCCCAACCAGGCCACTTCAAACTACTAAAACTTGTAATTTTTGTTAATTTTAAGCTCGGAATGCCTTATAAACGCGTTTTTTAAGGCAAATTTTGCTAAATTTTCTTACCCTGGTTGGGCAGCGGCCCAACCAGACACTTTCAAAATTTTACACCCCACCTTTCCGAAATCTTGGATGTGCCACTGTTGATATTTAAGAGAAATCGAGGTTTTTGGAAGCCCTTTTTGAAATTTTTTTGCTTATTTTTAACTCTGAAACGCTATTTGGCACTTTAAAATAGCGATTTTTAGCCTCCTTACTGAAAAAAAACGTGCTAAAAACGCATTTCCAAGCGTTTTGGAGCTTTTTGAAATTTTGGACCCCCCCTCTGGGCGAAACCCCCCCTCGACCCCCCACCTGAGGAAACGCCCCTACCCCCCTCCCCCCGGTCGGCCCGGAGCTGTTACATGTATGATTAGGGGGTTGAGTTACCCCTAGCTAGAAAGGCCAACCCTCTCACCCCGAGACAGTTAGGGACCGCTGCAACGACCAAAAAATACAAGTACTAGTAGTGGCTCCAGTACTAACAAACTGACTCAGAAATCACTAATTTTAGTTAAAAATTAGCTTGAAAAGCCTTTGGAAACCGAATTTGGCGTTTTTGGAATCCCTTTGTATCGTTTTTTGCTAGTTTTAGCTCTAAAACGCTATTTGGCAGCTTAAAATAGTGCTTTTTAGTCTCCTTACTGAGGAAAACGTGCTAAAAACGCATGTCCAGGCGTTTTGGAGCTTTTTTACATTTTGGACCCCCCGCTGGGCGTGCCCCTCCCTCCCGCCACGCCGCCCGGGACCTGTTACATGTATGTTTGTTGCTATTGTTGGTATAACATAACCTGCATATCTAACGAGTGAGTGTTTAAGGTAAAGGTCAACAACAAAATACTACAGGTACTACAACCATGTCCCAGGGCACCATTCGACCGTACTCAGGATTCAATGCCAACAGCGACTGCGAAGCTCTGCGTAAAGCTATGAAAGGCCTCGGATGTAACGACAGAGCTGTTATGGAAATTATCTGCCAGCGAAGCTCTGAACAGCGACTCCAGTTGGTCACCATGTTCAAGCAGATGTACGGAAAGGTATAATTACGTAGTTTATTGTTGGTTGATTAGTTGCTCAAGACTGCCTGTTAGCAACCACTTGGCTTGGACCTTTTTTGGAATGCTAATTATATTTCTGTGAATGGTTGTCTGATTTGACATAGCTGAATTATCATTATAAGGTGTAGAGAACAATGTACATAGGTTGGATAGAGTCTATTTGTGGACCGAAAAATAGCCAAATCTGTCGCTGTTAGAGGCTTAGCCAGCCCTCCTGTCAAACTTTAAGGATACCATTAGATTGCTTAGCCAGTGGCGTATCCAGGGGCTGTAGTAGGGTGGGTACATCCCCTTTGCGGTGGAGGTAGGAAGAGAAAGTGTGTCAAAATTAGGCGAAACTAATGATTTATGTGCCAAAACTGTCATTTTTGTGCTCACAATGCCTTTTAAATGTGTTTTTGAAGGCTAAATTTTCAAAATTTTCTCGTCCTGGTCGGGCAGAAGCCCAACCAGGCCACTTAAAACTACTAAAACTTGTAATTTCTGTTGCTTTTAAGCCTGGAATGTGTTTTAAACGCGTTTTTGAAGGCAAATTTTGCTAAATTTTCACCCTGGTTGGGCAGCGGCCCAACCAGGCACTTTCAAAATTTTACACCCCCTTTCCGAAATCCTGGATACGCCACTGGGCTGAGCGATACATTTTAGACGGGGGCTTGAACCAAGTTAGCTCGGCAGCTAAAGAGTGAATTTTCGGGTAAATGAACAATTTGGCTCTTAAATGCCGCGAAAAATCGCTGTTCTGTAGGCAGGCAGTTTAGGCTATTCTTGCTTAAAATTGTAAAATAATTGCGAAAAATTGCAAATCCCTCTGTTTATTATCTAAAAGTAGCTATTGATTATTAAGAATTTCTGTTTGAAGAAGTGCTATTTGCTGCATTTTTTCCTCTGAACAATTTTCTGAATTCCGGCATAAGGCAATCGAAAACCCGTTGCGCCAACGTTTCAGTTTTTATACATTTTTTGTGGCTGCATTTCGTTATCTCGGTGCTTTCTACAGACAACAACAGTCTGATGTCCGACTACACCGTATGGAAAACGTAGGTAGAGGATGGTTTCAGGACCTAATCAAAGAGCTGATATCGGAATTGCGCGGCAAATTCGAAGACGTGGTAGTTGCGTTGCTACAAGCTCCGGCCGTTTACGATGCCAACGAGTTGCGACACGCTATGCAGGTGCTACCGCTGCACTCCAATAATGCGCTGGTACATTTGGGTTTGCTTTCAGGGCATGGGAACCACCGAGTCTACCTTGATAGAAATTATGTGCACGCGCACCAACGCGCAAATACACGCTATCAAAATGGCTTACAGACAATGTAAGCTCATCTTTTATCTTAAATGTACTAGGGGGTTGGAACGTACTTTACGCTTTTTTTTAACAAAATAAGCGCTTTTTTCAGCGATTTTTGTTCCCACCAAGTACTGTTATTCTACTATAGAAATTTGTTAGTAATACTAGTGGTATTTTACTAGTAGTAAAATAATAGTAAAAAATAAAATTAAGAGCCGATAGTAAAGTAAAACTTAAATTAAATTAACAAATTCTGTCAACAGTAAAATGAAAATTTTACTACTATTTTTGATCAATTCCGGTCAAAATCTTGATTAAATTTGCAATAAAAGATGTGTGATTGTACTTTTGTTGGTAAAATTTCACAATTTTTTGTCTCTAAGATTCTGGAGAACTTCGTATTTTGATCAAATTTAGCAACTATTTGGACCAACATCAATTACTCACAAAATCTTAGGATCATTGATTCAAAATTCCATATTATGACCAGTAAAATCGTAGTAAATAATAGTGAAATGAGTAGAATTATTAGTAAAACTAAAATTAGTAAAATCGGAGCTGCCTGGTAGTAAAACAAAAATAAAATTGATGGGCTGAATTTGTGTAAATTTGGTAAATAGTAAAATATATATCCACTAGTAAAGTAACAATACCACCCATATGACCTCACATAATAGGTGCCAAATTAGGGGAAATTTTGCGTGTTAAAGTTTGACGAAGTCCTGAGACATTTTAAGGATAGGTGAAATTGGTTAATTTCGATGCCTATAGTAATTGCGTTAAAAACGGAAACTTTTCCTTTGGTTGTCGTCATTTCGGCAAATGTTCGTCAAACCACCTGAAATTTGAAGAAACTCTGCAAAGCTGTGGCACGTTTAATGTGTTAAAATTTCATGCATTATTGAGATTGAGACAGTTTTGAGAAGACAAGAATTATCCTATCGATCTGATTTTTGTAAGTAAGTTTATTACCAGATATACACATGTACAGTAGCATAGAAGTACAAAGTGACGATAAAGAGCGATATAAGTCAAGGAAAAGGCATTGAGTTAGCCATATAATAGCTATTTTATAACCCAAGCCTATCTATTAGTAAAACACGAAAGATCTAAGCGACTGACTGCCTCTTTAAAGATTTTAACGGATCGGGAATGGACCACATCATACATGTACTAGGGGGGGTTTGGGGGGGTTACCCCCCTGCTGGAAAGGCCAAACCCCCCCTCACCCCCACCCCCCCCCCCGAGACAGGTTAAGGGACCCCCCCCCCCCCGACCAAAAAATACAAGTACTAGTGGTGGCTCCAGTACTAACAAACTGGGTCAGAAATCACTAATTTTTAGCCTAAAATTCACTTGAAAAGCCTTTGGAAACCGAATTTGGCGTTTCCACTGCTGATATTTAAGAAAAATCGGTGTTTTTGGAAGCTCTTTTTGTCATTTTTTGCTTGTTTTTAGCTTTAAAACGCTATTTGGCAGCTTAAAATAGCGATTTTTAGCGTCCTTACTGAAAAAAACGTGCTAAAAACGCATTTCTAGGCGTTTTGGAGCTTTTTGAAATTTGGGACCCCCCACCTGGGCGAAACCCCCCCCTCGACCCCCCACCTGAGGAAAAACCCCCCCCTACCCCCCTCCCCCAGGTCGGCCCGGAGCTGTTACATGTATGGACCACATTATCAGGTAAACTGTTCCATATCGGGACAACTAACTGTTTTTTTGTGCTCCTCGTTTAAAAAAACAGATGATCAGATATTCTGCTTTTTCTCAAGTCTGTTCCAATCTGAATGCATAAAATTTGAACGCATAACATGCAGTGATAAGTAGGTATAGCGCTACTTTTCAGTGTTCGGTCGTGACCTGGAAGGCGACCTCCGCAACGAGACATCCTTCCATTTCAAGCGACTGCTCACCTCTCTCAGTGTAGGCGCTCGCGATGAATCCAACAACGTCAATCATTCGCAGGCTACCACCGACGCTCAGGTTAGTAGAGTTCTGTCTGTCTGTATTTTTGTACTTTCTATGTACTGTATGGTTGACGTGCTTTTGTAGAAACTGCTGAAAGCTGGAGTAAAACAGATGGGAACTGACGAGGGCACCTTCAACGCTATCTTGGCCTCACAAAATTTCGCACAGTTACAAGTGGTCTTCCAGGTACGTACTGTCGACAACCCGTCCTGTTGGCGTTGCAGCCGCACTTCTCTTATTTGCCTTAAATAACGTAAAAAAATTTGTAACAAATGGTAAGGTTGCAAAACATCACTCAAAGTCAAGTCAGTGTGAGTTGTTGAAAAGTTATGCAAACTTTTGTGAACCGTTGGTACTAGTAAACTGTGGACTTGTTCAGGAGTACCAGAAAATCGCCGGTCATGACATGGAAGCTGCGGTGAGACGGGAGTTCAGTGGAGACATTGAAGACGGTCTGGTGACTCTGGTTAAGTGCGTCAAAAATAGACCGGCCTACTTCGCCGAACGGCTCTACATTTCTATGAAGGTGCATTTAGATAGATTTCAGGGCAATAGGTGCAGGTAGAGTAGTGACCGGCTGTTTCAGGGAATGGGAACTAACGACAGACTGTTGATTAGAGTGATGGTGAGTAGGGCAGAGATCGACATGGTGCAGATCAAGCAGGAGTTCCAAAGAATGTACGGCAAATCTCTGGAGAACTTTATTGAGGTTTGTTCATTGTTTTTGGTTAGAGGGTTGTTCTTGTTGTCATCATTGTTATCATCATCATCATCATCATCATCATCATCATCATCATCATCATCATCGTTGTCGTCGTCATCGTCATTGTCGTCGTTGTCATCGTCATCATCGTCATCGTTGTCGTTGTTGTCGTCATTGTCATCGTCATCATCGTTGTTGTTGTCGTTGTCATTGTCGTCGTCATTGTCGTTGTTGTCAATGTCTTCATCGTCATTGTCATTGTCATGTTGTTGTTGTTTCTACTGCCAACAGCGCAGCCACTTGAGGGCCTCCATTGGCTTGAGCCACAAGGACTCCACAGCTAAGGTGGTGGGTTTTCTTGGACAGTTGAAGAGATGACTAGACGTGTGAACTGCCCCACAACCAGTGGGGCAAGTCTCGGGCACCATTGGATCAAGGCAGTGCCGGTATGCATTCAGCAGCCAGGAATGACCAGGGATGATGGCAAAATTGGGATGTGAAGGGTGGCGAGAGCTGATGTAAGCTTGCTGGCAGAGCATCTTACCCCGAAGGGCAGCGGGCAAGACATGGGTCTCAGCACTCAGATGACTACTGCCGGACATCTTGAGGCACCCAGTAACCACGCATAGCACGGCGTCCTGGACATGTTGTAATCTGGCAATGTTGGAGTTTGATATCCAAGGGAACCAGGCCGGCGCTGCGTAGAAGCAGGCGGATTGCAGCCAGGACTTGTACAACATGAGCAGCGATTCCTTTGAACTACCCCAAGAAGAGCCACTGAGCGCCTTTAGCAGATTGGTTTTGGCCAGAGCTTTGTTTTTGACGGCGTTGATGTGGTGAGAAAAGGTGGCCATGGTGTCAAAGGTGACGCCAAGTACCGTCACTGTGTTGGAGTACGCGATGGGGGACCCACACCAGAGCAGAGGAGGGGTGACACAGAATTCACCAGAAAACAAGCTGAACAGGATGGCCTGAGATTTATCGGCAGACACCTGCAGGCCATTACCAGTCATCCAGTGTGCAAGCTCATTCAGGTAGGGCTGCATCTCTGAGGCCGCCTTCAATGGTGTGATGGCACTGCTTGTAACAGTGATGTCATCTGCATAAGAGACGACATCCGGTGCAGGATTAGCGGGAGCAGGGAGGTCTTGCAGATAGAAGTTGAAAAGCAGAGGACTGGTGACAGCTCCCTGAGGGACGCCATATCTACTCCTGAGGAGTGAGGAGGTAGAGCCCGCAAAAAGGACACGAGAAGAGCGGCGGAGGAGATAGGCGGCCAACCATCGAGTGAGCCAGCCAGGTAGGCTGGAATGGTTCAGCTTCTGTAGAAGACATAGGCGATCAACGGAATCGAACGCCTTAGAGATGTCGATAGCCGCAGCGATTGTTCTAGAAGCGGGTTTGGCCATATTGAAGCCGGTGGCAATGGTGGTGGTGATCTTGGTAAGGGCCGAAGTAGTAGAGTGGAGAGGGCGAAAGCCATGCTGGTGCGGGGCTGGCAACAAGTGAGTGCTGAGAGTAGGGAGAAGCAGGCGCTCCAGCACCTTTATGACAGGAGAGAGGATACTAATTGGTTGGTAGGAAGAGGAGGTAGCAGGATTCTTGCCCTTTTTCAGAAGAGGAATGATGTTTGCTTGCTGCCAGCAAACAGGGATGGAGCATGTAGCAAGGGACAGGGAGAAGAGCTCTGCTAGATACACGAAACCGCATGGACCCAAGTGTTGTAAATGAAGCATGGTAATGCCGTCAGGACCTTCTGCTGGAGATGGTTTGCAACTGGCCACTGTCCGAGCCACTTCCTCCACCGAAAAAACGATGGGAGGCTCACCAAGCAAAGGGTTTTTGCGTACAGAGCGGCGGATTTGGCGACCAGACGATGCCGGTAGTGGGGGCATGGGGGCAGCAGAGTTGAACTGATGGTTGAAGGCAGCAGCGAAGGCAGATGGGGTGGATTTTGTGGGAAATGGAAAAGAGATCTGCCGATTTTTCACTGCAGGTGGCTGTTGGTCATTGGCTAGGGCTTTGGCTAAGCGCCAAAACTTAGCTGCATCCTCCCGAGGGTCGACGGCCTCGACTTTCTCCGCCATTTGTTGCGCTTGTGCGAGGCGATGACAGCGGAAATGCGTTGGTTTAAAACAGCAATCAAGGGACTGGTAGGGTCTGCCGCCCTGAGCTGATCACGCTGTCTGATGAGATAGAGAGAAGAAGGTGGGAGCCAAGGAACAAAGTCCTTGAAACTAGCGATCGACCGGAACCAAAATTTTCGCCGGAACCGGAACCGGAACCACCCAGTTCCGGCCGGAACCGGAACCGGAACTTTTTCAATATTTGGTCCAAAATTTATAGAAACGTATTTATAGGCACGTCGTGTAAAAATTCCTGTTATAAACATCAGCAGAAGTTCAAATCAACAACAGAATACAGACTTTTCAATAACAGTAGTCAAGAGCACGCAAATTGTACTTCAGAAAGAGAAGCTTTTCAACATTTTCAGGTTTCAGCTTTGATCTGTCACCTTTGGAGATGTTTTTAGCTGCCTTAAAGGCACAGTTGTTAAATTTTTTTGAAGGCCAAAAATTTTTGCTTTTTTTAAAAAAATTTAAAAAAAAATTTTTTTTTTGAAAATCGTCTTAAATGGGTCCAGCATGCTAGTACAGATACTTACAACAAATTTTTCCCTTTTGCACCTTAAGTCAGTTGAGAAACCTGTTCGAAAACGACAATACAGCTCTAAACACTGCCTGTAACTGCATAATTTCACCGAAAATTGTCTTTAGAGGCACTTCTAATGATGCATAACATTGAAAACTGCATAATTTCTCCCCATTCATGCAAATTCTACTGCCCCCACTGAGCTGCGCACTTTATTAAACAGACGCAATAATACTTGATGTAACTGAATATCCATCGAAAATAGTGAATGAAAAAGTTCTGGTTCCGGTACCCTTTTTCACCGGAACCGGACCGGAACCGCCAGTTCCGGCCGGAACCGGAACCGGAATTCCGGTCGATCGCTACTTGAAACGGCCATAGGGGATGGTGCGGCGACCAACAGAAGTGACGATGGTAGAGAAGGTTTTGAAGGCAGAGTGTATGTTTCTCTGTATAGGGCCTAGAGCAGCGAATTTCTCCTCTGTCTGATGCAAGTAGTCCTCCCAGTGAGCTTTCTTGTAGTTGATGTAGGATCTTTTGCCCGGCAGCGGGGGCGGTTGGCATTGGAGCTCGACCAGGATCGGAAGGTGGTCAGAAGACAGACGGGACTCAGTGCGCCAAGAGGAGCGAAGAGCCCAGGTCGAGCTAACAAAGCTGACATCAGGACTGGAGACAGGACCGTTTACAGGGCAGCGAGTTGGAGTAGGCTCATTTAGCACAGACCAAGCGCTGCCGCTGACAGCGTCTTCAATGGCTTCACCTCGGTTGTCCGCCGCAATGGCCGAATGCCATAAGGGCGAGTGAGCATTAAAGTCTCCACCGATAAAGGAATCCGGACCTTGGAAAAGAGAGGAAAAGTCAGGGTTAGCTGCAGTGGTATGAGCGCTGGCTGGGGGAGCATAGATATTGTGCACTTGGAGAACGCCAGATTTGGTGGTAATCCGAATAGATAGCGATTCCACACCGGCAGGCAAAGGCTTCGGTGGGAGCGGAGCATAGGGCAGGCGCTCCGAAACTAGCGTAACGAGACCACCGCCGTGTGCAGAGCGGTCAACTCTCTCCATGGCAAACCCCTGAAATTTGGGGGCGCGGCCTGACGGGCTGAGTTTCGTCTCTTGAAGAAGAGCAATATCTATTGAATTAGTATGGAGGAAGGCTTCCAGCTCCGCAGCTCTTAGGCGTAGGCCGTTGACGTTTAGTTGGAGAATACGAACACCCATCCGAGTAGCCGAAGGAGCAGGGTAGGCGTTAGAGACTGTAGGAGAGGCAGATGAGGAAGGAGAAGGGATGGTAGAGGTAGCAGATCCAGGGGTAGTAGGTCTTGAACCAGGAGTGGGCGATCGGTGGCAGCACGGGCCGCGCCACTGACTAGAGTAGTCCGATTGGCGTTGAAGGCCCGAGCAGCGCTTGTGGACCCAGTTATGGCAGGACTGGCATAAATAAGAGCCGCGGCGATCAATCCTTAGACTGCAGACCGCACAGGTGAAAGCAACACGCGGTTGACGTGAGGGGCCCGGATTTTCTTCAATATCGCTGGCCAGAAGCAGTAGAGAAGGGAGCCAGGCGGCCGGTAGAGCTGACTCCCATGGTGAAAACCCAGCTGTGAGGGGAGGCCCGCAGTGGGACGCGGGCAGAAAGGTTGTCTTCCTTTGGCCCTGGATGAACCAGGGGTCGTTCGACCACGAAGAGGCGAAGACATGGGAACGATTGACATTGTCATTGTCATCGTCATTGTCATCGTTGTTGTTGTTGTCGTCATCATCATTGTTGTCATTATCGTCATCGTTATCGTCCTCATCGTCATCGTCATGGTCGTTGTCATCATCATCGTTGTTGTTGTTGTCATCGTTGTCGTTGTTGTTGTTGTTGTTGTCATTGTCGGTGACGGTGTTGTTGCTGTTGGCGGCGGCGTTGGTGTTGGCGTTGTTGGCGGTGTGTGCAAGACAGCAAAGGTTCGGTTCCGATCTGTCGACTTGCCATTGCTGACTTTCGATGGCCTGGTTGGGAATTCTGTCCACTACTTCCCATCGCTTCGACAGGTTTCCAACCCACAAACAACCGCTGGGGATGCCGGGGCTGCTCGTTCTTTTTGATAGAGTGCTAACTGGTAAAATTGGGTAGTTGGCTTTTTCTGATTATTGTTAGCGCTTTCAAAATTCAAATATCAGAGTGGCTCTAAAGCGCTAATCCCTATATCCTCTAAAGGTATATTTATTTATTGTTATTATAGGGCGATTGTTCGGGCAGTTACAAGAATGGTTTACTGCTGCTGGCTAGAGGAAACTGAATTGCTCACTGCAGTCAAGCAAGTTCTCCACTACTCTAGAATTATTTGGTGTTTCTTTCTGCTACACAAGGATCTGTGATGTGTGAAGTGTGTGTGCCTGCAGTATGTACTTTATCTATTTTTTGGATTCGACTTCTATCGCTTCTGAAGTTTGGAGAGCTCTCGATTTTCAGTGATAAATAGTTTATTCTTATTGTTTCTAGATCGAGGCTCAAAGTTCAAAGTTTCATTGTTTGATTGAAAGAAAAGCCAGTGCCTGCTGTTTTATACTAAGATGCCATATAGGGTCTGAGTGAGCCTTAAGTTTGTGGGCGGAGAGACACAATTTGTTAAATTAATGCGTTCAGCCGAGCGACGCATATCATATCGATCAATTGTGTTATGATGAAGCATTTAGTCCTGATTGGCCGCCTGGCGGGAGCTCAGTGTTAGCCGGCGTAAATCATCCCATTATTGGACAAGCGCTACGCTTAATGGCTTCGTTGCCCGCTACCTGACTGTTAATGTGATTAGCTTCGTTCCACACGTGCAGCACAAACCACTAGCCAGCCCACCTCTCGCCTCCTTACAACATCCTTCTTCACCCTACCTTTCTGCTTTAGGTGCGTCTTATAGCTTGAAATCTCGGTGCTAACGGTTGACCCCGTCCGTAGACTGACTGAACTCTGACCGCTCTAATTGATTTTAATTAAATTTAGCTGAATAGTTTGTGACGCTGGCTGCAGAATTCAGAGCTTACTCGGCAGCTGCATTCAATTTGCATACAGATTAGGCTGCTATCTGTTTTATAAATCGCTTGTGGATTTAATGTCCGGTTGCTACGGCGATCCTCCGCCCTACGCTTACATTGATACATTGGTGCGCGGTTAGGATTTGAAGTTGCTTGCTCTATTATATTCCTCCGTTAGGCGGATGACCCGTATTACATCAATGATCATATGCGTATGCATACGGCAAGCTTATCCTCTTAACAGAGAAATCTAGATATGGCCTCTGTTTTTACTAGTGTCCAAAAATTCATTACTCCTGCCATTCGGCTGGCATTCACGCTTTCTCAATCACTACCAACTTAGCAATTTAGGCTTCGGCTGACAGACTGCGTGGTTACTAATCTTTGCAACTTCGGCAGTTCAACCTTGTCTGAGAAAGTGTCAGGGCCACCCCGATGGCAGACGTAAATTGCCTTGTTTGTTTGTTTGTTTGTTTATGAGTTCCACTGTCCTTTCGGACAGCTCAGGACAGCCCTCGCTCTTTTCAGAGCCCTTCAATGGGGTAGCCCTGTCTACAAACAACCCTCCCCTTTGCTGCCAATAGGTGCTTAGGCAGCGCCGGTTCGGTTCCCATTTACCTACTGGCCATCACCGGCTTTCGGCGGTCTGGGTTGGACTTTACGTCGACTACTCCCAGTTGCTTCGACCGCTTTCGAACCCACAAACAACCGCTCTCACGGAAGCCGGGGCCTTAAGGGTATCGTCTCGTATTTATTTAGAGATGCAACCGCAAAGAAAAATAGCGGATAGTTTGGGGCCGTTCATAAACTACGACGTTCAAAAATTCAAAATTTTGCACCCCCACCCCCCCCCTCCGACGTTTACCGACGTTTTCATCATCACCCCCATAAAAATTACGACGTTTGGGAGGACCCCCCCCCCGAAATAAAATTTTCGAATTTTCGTTCAAAATCTGAAGGTGCTTTTCTGACTGCGTAATCACAAATGAATAATAGAAAAATTTATGCCTGTGCACATACGTACATTGTATTTACCAGTTAGTTTCACCAATCTTTCAAGAATTTATTTAACTTTCAGTTAAAAAAGAGTCATTCAAATCGGTTGAGATTTGCGGTTGCCACAGTAAAAAATCTGCTGGGTTGTTTTAATCACTCTTGTTCGTTGCCAAAATCAGTGTTTCAAATTTGAGGGCAAATATCTCGAGAACCAAGCAGAGCATCTTAACGAAAACTCTACCAATCGATAATTTATTTGTCTTTCATTCAAAAAAGATTTATTCAAATCGGTTGGGATTTACGGTTGCTACAGTAAAAAATCTGCTGGGTTGTTTTTTGCACACCCTGTACAAATCACGCTAAAAACATACTGCATGTTGTACAACTACAAAAGTGTGTCAAAAACCGTTTGTCTTTCTCTGCATTCTTGCTCATTCTGCAATCGTCAGACCTTACCAAAAAAGGCCAAAAATACGTCAACGTTTTGCCTCAACCCCCCACCCCCCCCCCTCCGACGTTCTGCGACGTTTTTCGGGGTACCCCCACCCCCCCCCCCTCTCTGAACGTCGTAGTTTATGGACGGCCCCTTTCTTAGAATACCGGATAGTAATGATGATCAGTTTTTAGGGAAATACAGTAATTTTCAGGTTAGAAATATACTTTTTCGATGCTTTCAAGGTAGAAGAATATATTTGATATGACTGATATCGCCTTGAATCAGCTATATTTTCCAGATAATAGGCTGCAGCTAAAAGTTCGAGTGCTAATCTGCACGCGAAACCAAAAATACGCTCGAAAACTGGAAAAGCTGTCATGCAAATGCTATTTTTGGCTGTCCGGTATCCGGTGTCCGAATCCGAAATATACCGGATAGCAGGTAGAGTTTTAGAGCAAAAAACACCGGATTAAGGTTGCATCTCTACTCGTATTATAAATAAATTGCTCAGAACATCATTTTGACTGCCGCCTCTAACTGAAAAAGGCTGGTATGACTGACTGTCCATCCGTTGTGATATAAAACTCTTTGATACTGAACTGACAACCATTCTAGTTTATGGGCAATTTCAATTTGGGCGGCCTATAGTTCAGCAACACTGCGATTGATTAGTGAAATTTCCTGGCGTTTCACTTCACCAGCTAGGGGAGGGAGGAGCCCTAGGGTAGAGAACGGAGATGCAAATAGAGTTGCTATTTCTGGTCTAGAGACGTCGGCTGATCCTCACACTTGACTGCTAAGTAACTTAGGCGGCAGAGTCGAATCGAATCGAATCGATGTATTTTTGCCGTCAAATACTTTTGCTCCGTACACCGTCGCCGCCTAGGCCGGTTGATGGCCTAATAAACGCGCTATTGATTACTGCACGCCTGGTGACGCGCTGCCACTGTGCTGGCAAAGCTTACAAAAGGTGTCTGTTAGTTAATAGAAAGTCTCTAATAGCTTCTTCGCTTGCGCAATACCGCTCACTTTCAGAGCCGGTGGATGACTCTGAATTGGCGCAGTAGCATCGGCCGATTAGATCCGTCATGACTCGAACCTCCGCCCTCGCTGCGTGCCAATCACGATGCGATTTCGATGTCGGAATTCGATCCTCTTCATGTCCTCTTTCTTAGGCCTTCTTGTTGGTACGTTTGGCTGAAAGCTATTTTTAACGAGAATTTTTGGAGAAAAAAGAGACTGAATTTTGATTGGAGTTTGTTTTTTCAAATGTTTTCCTTTCCAACAATAAAAGACAAGTACTGACTGTACGGCACTTTAAAGCCATCTAAGGTGTCAATGCCATCTACAGTACCCTAGGTGCCGGTACCAGTGGGTGTATGGTGGGTACACCCCCTTTGGGTTGAGGTAGGAAAATAAGGTCTGTGAAAAATAAGAGAAACCCATAAATTGTGTAGTAAAACTGTCTATTTTTGTTATCAGAATGCCTTTAAAATCGTTTCTGAAGGCTAAATTTTCAAAATTTTCTCGCCCTGATCGGACAGACGCCAAACCAGGCCAGCTTAACCTACTAAAACTTGTAATTTCTGTTAATTTTATGCTCAGAATGCTTTATAACTAAATTTTCTTGCCCTATGTACCAGACACTTTCAAAATTTTACACCCACCTTTGCAAAATCCTGCTTACGCTACAGACCGGTACTGTATACCTTATATGGCGTTATGTGCCTGACTGTAAGGGACCTTTGTTGTGATGATGAAGCATACATGTAACAGGGGGGTCTGGGGGGGTCTGCCCCCCACCCGACTTAGGCCAGACCCCCACCCCCCGGGTTGGGGCCCCCCCCCCCCCCCCCCCCGAGACGATTTCACCGACCCCCCCCCCCCCTCCGATTTTTCTGGCAAGTAAATTTTCGAGCAAATTTTTGCAATTTTTTACAATTTCACACACAAAAATTGCCAAAATCGCCTGCAAAACAGTACTTTTTAGCTGTATTTCAGCCCAAATTAGCGATTTTTGGCGATTTTTAGCCCAAAAATTGCGATTTTTTTCGATTTTTGAGCGTTTTTTAGTGCCCACCCCCCTCCCCCAAAATTTTGACTCAGACCCCCCCCCCGCCGCGAGACCCCCCCACCACCCCCCTCCCCCCATCGGCGGATGACCTGTTACATGTATGTGATGAAGTATACTTTCAGATTTTCTGTTAGTGCCATTAAGCGTGTCGGTACGCATAGAGCCGGAATTGTTCAAATGCTACAGTTGTATGTCGAAGTCCTACAAGCAGATTTGGAGTTCTATTCTCAAATACGACTACTACCCTCCATTCAATTTTACCGATTCTTGCGATTCTGCTGAGAAATTGGAAGAAGACAATGTCGGATGGGTAAAGTGCGGTGGAGAGTGCATTACCATAGCTGAAGACCAACAGTTGGGTGGTAAGGCATTGCTTTTATACTGATTTTTTTCGAGCTTCAATACAGTAGTTACTATAGTATGTAGCACCGTTTACCAAGGGGCTAGAAAGGAATATAGAGCCTGCAAAATTATATTGTAACTAGCCGAACGGTTAATGAGATATTGCCAGTTGAAATTAGTTACTGACGTATACAGCGATAAATACCTATTCAGAATATTGAGCTAAAATTTTTCTGAGTACCACCTTTCCACCCCCTCCAATTTTTATTGCGGTGCAGTTTGTAGGCCGAAACATCGTTTTTCTAGTACTCTACCACCTCCCCTTTTTCGGGTTTAAACCCCCACCAACAGGGGGTTCCGAGCTCTGCCCCCACCCGACTTAGGCCAGACCTTTTTAGCAAACTTTTGTGATATTTTTGAATTTCAGAGACTAAAATTGCCTTTAAAACAGTACTTTTTAGTTGTATGTATTTGAACCCAAATTAGCGATTTTGAGCGTTTTTTAGTAGCCAACCCCCTCCCCTAGAATTTGGGCTCAGACCTGCCTCCCTGACCGGCGCCAGACACCCCAGTCCCCTCGCCCTTCGGCGGATGACCTGTTACGTACTGTACATGTGGGCTAGAAGTACAAGTGCGACCATACAAGTGACAGGTCATCCGCCGAAGGGGGAAAATATTAAGAGGGGTTGGGCACTAAAAACGCTCAAAAATCGCAAAAAAAAACGCAATTTTTCGACTGAAAATCGCTAATTTGGACTGGAATACAGCTGAAAAGTGCTGTTTTACAGGTATTTTTGTGTCTGAAATTGCGAAGAATCGCAGAAGTTTGCCAAAAAATTACTTGCCAGAAAATCGGAGGGGTCGGAAAAATCGTCTCAGGCGGTCTGGGGCCTAAGTCGGGTGGGGGGGGGCAGACGCCAGACCTCCTGTTACATGTACGTAAGATGCGACTGTTTGTGGCTTTCTGTTGTGTCCGAGAGTGGTGGGATGTGTATCGATTAGTATGTGCGTGTGTGTGTGTGTGTGCATATCTAATTCGGTTTCATTGAGAGAGTCTGAGACAGATCAGGCCGGTGTGTCCATATTTTAAGTGGCACATGCCGAAAGGCGTCTGGCGCCACATACAGGCCTTGGCCGGATAATAGCGGCCAAGATTAAAAGTGCGTTTGGGCAGAAATAAATTATTAGATGTGACGCACCATTTGCACTGACTGATGTCTGTTGGCGCTAAATTGTTCTAGCTAATAATAGCAGCAGCCAGCTCCGGTAGACCCTGAACTGGAGCGAGTGGGTGGACAGACTGCAGGGATTTTTATCTCTCTCTCTCTATCTCTCTGTCTGTTGTCTGTCTGGTTAAGCTGAATAAGACAGGCCGATCCGCTCGGTTGGACGGTGAAATTAGTTTTTCGGCACGGCTTCCACATAGCTTTGCAGGCTTTATGTAATTAGTCTATTTGCATGCCGGCTTAGCTGGATTCTAACCGATTTTGCACTCTGAAAGAACTTGATTATGGATGAAACCTAGCACAGACAAGGGGTCGTTTGCTGTACTTATCATACACTATACAGCATGAAACGTATATCATCCGCATTCGCCAAATGTTCCGGTCTTAGGGAGAACATGAACAGCCATCATGTTTTCAATCTGCATTTGTGGTACGTACGTTGTCCGCAACTTCGTACAGTTCAACCTCCTAAATGGAACAGTGGACCGTTCGTTCATTTATGGGCCCAATTTCTCACCTTACAAGCAGGGATGCCTACCAAATTCAAAATTTGAATTTGATATGGTGTGGAATAGTATAAAGTTGGCGATTTGAATTCGATATGGTATGGTATAGTATAAACTTGGCGATTTGAATTCGATATGGTATGGTATAGTATAAAGTTGGCGATTTGAATTCGATATGGTATGGTATAGTATAAAGTTGGCGATTTGAATTCGATATGGTATGGTATAGTATAAAGTTGGCGATTTGAATTTGATATGGTATGGTATAGTATAAAGTTGGCGATTTGAATTCGATATGGTATGGTATAGTATAAAGTTGGCGATTTGAATTCGATATGGTATGGTATAGTATAAAGTTGGCGATTTGAATTTGATATGGTATGGTATAGTATAAAGTTGGCGATTTGAATTTGATATGGTATGGTATAGTATAAAGTTGGCGATTTGAATTTGATATGGTATGGTATAGTATAAAGTTGGCGATTTGAATTTGATATGGTATGGTATAGTATAAAGTTGGCGATTTGAATTTGATATGGTATGGTATAGTATAAAGTTGGCGATTTGAATTCGATATGGTATGGTATAGTATAAAGTTGGCGATTTGAATTTGATATGGTATGGTATAGTATAAAGTTGGCGATTTGAATTTGATATGGTATGGTATAGTATAAAGTTGGCGATTTGAATTTGATATGGTATGGTATAGTATAAAGTTGGCGATTTGAATTTGATATGGTATGGTATAGTATAAAGTTGGCGATTTGAATTCGATATGGTATGGTATAGTACTAACTAATTCAGTTTGAATTTGGTTGGTTGGTTGGTATGATTTTGGTATGAATTTGGTACAGTAGTGGTAGTTTGCTGTGATAATGTCATAGAAGCCTTTGGAAATTGTACTCAATCCACCTTTCTTGAGTTTTTTCGAATCAAAGCGTGCAGAAAGGATTGGAAATATATTTTGACGCATTTGAACAGTGTTATAAATGTAGCCAACAAGCTAGTACTAAAATGAAAAGGCCTTACCAAAATCATAATTCTAGTACTAAAATTATCTGGTTTGATTTTGATATGGTATGGTATTCAAAGATTGATTTTAGTACTAGTACAACTTTGGTATGGTAGGCATCCCTGCTTACAAGTAAAATGTCAAATACAAGTATTAGCTCTACGGGGTGTGGGTTGCTGTCGAATCGTCGACATTTTCACGTGCCTAGAAAGCTTTTGTCCGCAACTACGTATAATACCAGGAAAACTAAACCCAGCTCATGTTTCCAACCGCCAAAATGGTAGTGCGTGCTTGCACTGTCGAAAAGTTTATTTTTCACAGCTTCTGCAGTGTCATGTCGATTTTATTTAAGATTTTCTAATGTCGTACACACGCAGTAACAAGTTTAGTCGGTGGGGGGTGTCAGCCAAAAATGTTGTAGTTTTTTAGGGGCGTTGTTCTGAGAACGTCGGAAGGGGGTGGGCGTCCAAAACTTTGAATTTTTGCACGTCGTAGTTTATGGACTGCCCTTAAGTGGACTGTTGCAGGGGTTCGCATCAACAGTCTCTACATGCGCGCCTGCGTCAACCGTCTGCTGTTGTTCAAGATGGCTAACCAGATGCGGATGCTGTTGCGAACGGGCGGCCCGACGGTGTGTCGCGTGATTCGGCTGAACCATCTGCTCACCGGCGAATCGCTGCGTCACAGTCGCGTAGGCGCCAACCCGGTGACCATTTGCTCATGTCTGGGCGACCGGTGCAACGATTTCACCAATCAGGCGCGCTCGGCCGCTCGGCTCTCCTCGCTGTGCTGCATTGCTGTGTGTTGGCTGATCTCAGTGATGGTGACTTTGTTGACTGTTGATCGTTGAGTGATCGGTGCAACCTCTAACTACTGTGTTCAGGGAGTCAGCGCTGATCTCTGACCTCTGATCTGAGAGAAGCCGTTGTCCGTGTCTCAAGCCAACTGCGTTTTGTACTCGCTCATGTCTTTGTAAATACAGTTATCATGCTTTCTTTCTACTGCCAAAGCGCTGCCTAGTTTTGGAAAATTCTCCTTTACGGTCTTTGGGGTTGATTCTTATTGGAAGACTTCTGAATCCAGTTGGGGAGTTTCTGCTCTTTAGGCTTAGGACTTTTCGTACTCTGTCTTAGTGTTGTTAGGCTCTTTTTTTTAAAAAAAAAGGCTTTTTTTGAAGGCCCATTTCGAAAGTTTGTTATTTTATTCACAGTATGGAAATTTTGGGGGAAAATCGCTGAATTTAGCCTCAGATATATATTAGCAGTGCAGTTCTATCAATTTCTTGCCTATTCTAAGCCTAAAAATAGGTTTTGAAGGGCAGCAGCCACTCTGTGAGCAATGCTGCAGGTACAGGGTGTCCCAAAAAAAATGACAACATTTCTTTTTGCTGCCATTTCCGCAAATTTTGACCAAATTGTCTGAAATTTGAAACATAAGTGCAAAAAAAGTGGGAATTTTATGTGTTAAAATTTGGTGCATCAGGATTGACCCAGTCCTGAGAAATTCAACAACATAAAAAATTGCGAAATTTCAATTAAAAACAGCATAAAAATGGAAACTTTTCTTTTTGCTGTATCTTCTTTAATTTATGTCGGAATTGGATGAAATTTTGAATATATGCGCAGATATTTTGTAGGTCAAAAGTTCTGGCATTAATCAGTCCATTTCGCTAGTTCTTGGAAACTAAAGAAAATCAGAGTTTTTACTGCAGCAAAATGAAGAACGTGCAAACTCTGAGAACTAAGGAATAAAACACCATCCAGATGATCTCCGTTTGAGTTAATACACTGCTGCAACCGTTTCCCATAAGCATCATAAACATTTCTTAGCATGTTTGGGGTTACAGACTGAATTACGCTTACAGCAGCTGCATTACAGCTAAGGGGCGCGAAAATCAATGTTGTCGTTGTATTGTGATCGGGATTTTTTATGTCAAGAGCTGGGCTTGGTTCATGCTCCAACTTTTGATATACAAATCAACCCGTTATTATGCGCATATATTCAAAATTTCATCCAATTCCGACCTAAATTAAAGAAGATACAGCAAAAAGAAAAGTTTCCATTTTTGATGCTGTTTCTACATTTAATTGAAATTTCTCAATTATATATATTGTTGAATTTCTCAGGACTGGGTCAATCCTGATGCACCAAATTTTAACACATAAAATTCCCACTTTTTTGGCACTTATGTTTCAAATTTCAGACAATTTGGTCAAAAATTGCGAAAAAGGCAGCAAAAAGAAATGTTGTCATTTTTTTTGGGACACCCTGTAGAATGTCGACTCTCAGGCTGTAACACTATGTTTGAACCAAAGTATCAGCTTTTGTATTTAAAGTTGCTTCTGATTCAGTGTTGTGCCTAGCTCAAATTTCTAAAACTCGGTAAGTATTCAGTAAGTAAATCCAGATTTTTTGAAATTCAGTAAGTACGAGTAAGTACTGGGTTTTTCAAAGAAAACCCGGTAAGTACTCAGTAAACAATTCAGTAAACTCGGTAAAACCTTCAGGATTCAGATATATACAATTTATCTAAAATGTTTACCTGATATAGCTTTTAGCTACTAGAATCCATTTTCAGTGCTGATTGATGACTTTAAGAGCTCGACTTTTTAGAATTTTAATCATGTTTTGTGTTATTTCACATTATTTATTGTGCTAATTGGCAGGCATGGAAAGCCTTAAAATATGCACACAGTAGTGACTAGAGGATGTGGCTTTAGATAAAAAGCTTGGCCAAATTGGTACAATATGTATGTGAAGATTTGTTCTAATTTTCGCCATTTCCTGACAGTTCAGGCCATCAGACTGATGCAAAAAACGTCAATCAAAATATAGCTAATGGTATATAGTATACGTATAACTAATAATATAGTAGTAGTATTTAGCGTCTTCGCGTCTGATACTGTTTGCGATTCTGCCGCGCAAAGAAAGCTTATGTTATGCAAGAAGCAGTGAAGAATGCAAAAAATGGCAAAAATTGTGCGTTTTCGTCGTTCGCAATCTATTAGTTAAGAAAAAACGTATATTATCTTGCACAGGTGCTGCGAGCTACCTATTGCAGAAGCTTTTACTCAGTAAACAACTCAGTAAATTACCGAGTACCGAGTTTTACCGAATTTTTTTTCTAATTGAGTAATTCAAAATTGAAACTCGGTATTCAGTAAGTAAAATTAAGAAAAATTTTTACCGGTAAGTAAAAGTACTTACTTTAATTCAAAACAACTAAGTACCGAGTAACTTTTACTCAGTAAATTTACTGGGAACAACACTGTTCTGATTCTGATGCATCCTTGCATCAAGCTATAGCTCATGCTAGGAAAAAATTTTGAAAAAAAAATTTCGAAATGAAAAATTTTCAAAAAAAAGCTTTTTTTTGGCTTTCAAAAAATTTTTTTTACAACTCTACTCTGTCTGTACTCACTGAAAACAGTATCAGACTGTTATTTCATGCCAACTAGGCTCTAAACCTTTGATAAATTCTTACGCAAAGGGCATTCGGTGTCATACTTGTACTAGGGGTTTTGGGGGTTAACCTCAACCCAAAATAGTACAAGTACAAGTAGTAGCTTCTGTACTAACAAACTGACTCAGAAGTAGTGTTGTTATGACTACTAGTCAAAGTCAAAGTCATAGTTAATACTTTTGTGATATCGCAGTCAAACAGACAGGTAGTCAAAGTCAAAGTTTGACTACTGTACCTCCGTTACCATAAATACGTACTCAAACGAAGACCAGGTAGTCAAACCGTTTGACTATGACTATGTTTTCTTTTTAAGCAGCGGCTTTTCAAGCATATTTTCCACATTTCTACAGTTCGCAACTAAATATCTTATAAATTCGTTTCATTTTTAGCTCTTTAGAAGACATGCAACCCTTTTCTCTAAAATTGTGAACTGATAACAGGTGTCAGTCAGCAAATCTCTGCTTGATACAAGGCAAATTAAAAACAGTTTGGTCAGGGTGAAATTTATGACATACATTACTATACCTCTCTTAGGGGCCGTCCATGAACGACGTCGTTCCAAAATCCCGATTTTTCGGACGCCCCTCCCCCAAAATCGCATTGCGTCGTTTCTTGGGAACCCCCTATGGCGACGTCGTTTTCGATTTACGTACCCCCTCCGATAAAAGGGCAGTACATACAGTACTGTCACGTTTTCTTGTTACCATACTGCGCAATCAATAGAATAAATCCTACAACCACTCTACTCTGGGAAGCTTTTCTGTGTGGAGAAACGTTTGACAGAATGTGCATAAATCGAAAATAATGTATTTGAAGCATACATGTAACAGGGGGGGTCTGGGGGGGGTCTACCCCCCACCCGACTTAGGCCAGACCCCCCGGTTGGGACCCCCCCCCCCCCCCCCCGAGACGATTTCACCGACCCCCCTCCGATTTTTCTGGCAAGTAAATTTTCGAGCAAGTTTTTGCAATTTTTTACACTTTCACACACAAAAATTGTCAAAATCGCCTGCAAAACAGCACCTTTTAGCTGTATTTCAGCCCAAATTAGCGATTTTTGGCGATTTTTAGGCCAAAAATTGCAATTTTTCTCGATTTTTGAGCGTTTTTTAGGGCCCACCCCCTCCCCCCCCATTTGGGCGCAGCCCCCCCCCCCCCGGCCGGCGCCAGACCCCCCCCCCACCCCCCCCTCCCCCCATCGGCGGATGACCTGTTACATGTATGATTTGAAGGACCCTAAAATTCCGAAAAAAGCGACGTCGTTTTTTGCTACCCCCCTCCCCCTCCTGGTGCGTCGTCTATCATCGCATTTCAGCCACGCCCCTGGAACGACATCGTTTATGGACTGCCCCTTATGGAGCAAAGAAGAACAAGAGAAAAATCAAGAACTACTTTGATTTTACACCAAACTAAGGTGGGTATTTGCCTATTTTTGCGCTGTCTTTCCGAAAGATGTTTTTTTTACATAAAAATTTTTGAAAATTAGACAATTCTGGGTTAATTTTTGCAGTTAACTATACTGTTTATTTCAAAGTAAACACTTTGTGGACCCAGTCAAAGTCATTTTTGACTGACACTTGGTGACTGAAGCTTATAAATCGCTGAAAACGCCAATTTTGCTCTGTCTCAAAAAGTAGTCAAAATAGTCAAACCGGTGGCCTTGGTAGTCAAACGGTTTGACTACGATATAGTCAAATTTGACTACCCTGGTATTGTACTCAAACGAGTGGTAGTCATAGTCATAGTCAAACGGAAATTTTGGTATTGTAACAACACTACTCAGAAGTCACAAATTTTAGCTGAAAGTTCGCTTGAAAAGCCTTTGGACCGAATTTGGCGTTTCCGCTGCTGATATTTAAGACGAATTGGTGTTTTTGGAAGCCTTTTATAGCCTAACGACCGCACCCACCCACCTGAAGCCGACTTTTGTTCCTGACCCCACCGACCAAAATTACAAGGACCCCCAAACCGGCAGGCCAACCCCCAAATTTTCAGATTTTGAACACCCCAACCCATTTTTCCGGCCCTTGTATGCTCCAAACGCTGCCGTTTTGGCGTTTTTTGATACCCAAAATCAATGGGAAATAAATACATAAGCCGCGTCCTCTAATAAATAAGCCACGTGTCCAGACCACTCTGAAATAAATAAGCCGCGTGCATTGGCTTGTTGGCTTATTAGACTAAGCACGATATGTCCGTTTTATTTAAGTGAAATTTTCACAGTCTACTACTATACAAGTTCATCACAGGTTATACGTGCATACAGTGGCGTAACCAGAATTTTGAAACCGGCGTAAAATTAGGCAGAGCCAGAAATTTTCGAAAAATCAGCTATTCTGAGCTAAAAAATTAGGTTTTAATCTTTACACAATTTTTCTTTCCACTAGATGGACGCTACTACTGAGCCTTTAAATGTACATAGATCAATGATGCAGCATACATAATGCAGGGTGTTAAACAATGATAGCCCGCTACCCCAATAAACTAAACTAAGCATACAATCGGAAAAATGAAAGTACCCATAAATAGGACATTTTATTGTGGTTTATACTGCTGTTGGCAAGTCCGACTGAACCTGGATCTATTAATAGGTTTTTAACCAGAAATTAGTGGACTTGAACCTGAACCTGAACCTACATAATTTAGTTCAGCCGGCCTGGAACCTGTTCCGTTTTATTGGACTTACTAAATAGGTTCAAATTTCGAGTGCAATTGTTAAGCAAATTTTGTAAAATTTTCGGTTGGATTGCACAAAATTTTAATGATTTCATGTTTTACACCTACTGTATTTTTCAAACTGAAAATGTTAGAAAACGAAAGTACACTGCCTTGTAAAGTCTGATCTCTGTTTTTCACTGCCAGTAGAAAGGCTCAAAGTTCAGAAAAGTTGCAAGAGCGGAAATTTTCTACAGATTTTTTTAAAAAATCAGTGGTCTTGAACCTGAACCTATTGTCCAGAATCAATGGACTTGAACCTGAACCTATTGTCCTATTGCCGTCAAAACGATAGATTTGAAACTGGACTTGAACCTGAAATTTCGATGTTGGACTTGACTTGAACCTGAACCTATTTTCTTAACCCCGGACTTTCCAACAGTAGTTTATACTCACAAACTCAATACTGTCGGCGTCAGGAACAGTTTGAAGATGCGTAAAACAGGAAGACAAAGTGACTACTCATAACCCCATAATAAAATGACCAAGTAATCGGTACTTCAACTTTTTTCCTGTCTTATTAGTTTTCCCTAGGGAAGAGGGCCTGTTATTGTTTGGCACTCTGTAGTATATAACACTCAGGCACTTAACGCCGTTTATGGTACCGACACCATATAAGGTGCCGGTACCATATATGGTACCGGTACCGTAGGTAGTGGTACCATATATGGTACCGGCACCATATATGGTACCGTCACCATATATGGTACCGGTACCATATATGGTACCCCCACCTTCGGGGCCTGTGGTGGTACCATATATGGTACCGGTACCATATAAGGTGCCGGTACCATATATGGTACCGGTCATAAATGGTACCGGCACCATATATGGTACCCCCACGTTCGAGGTCTGTGGTGGTACCATATATGGTACCGGTACCATATATGGTGACGGTACCATATAAGGTGCCGGTACCATATATGGTACCGGCACCATATATGGTACCCCTACCTTCGCTTTGGTACCGGTACCGGTACCATATATGGTACCACTCTGTTCAGATTTCGTACCATATTATGGTAGTGGTACCATATATGGTACCGGCACCATACAGTATATGGTACCGGCACCTTATATGGTAACGGCACCCATGGTCTTGGGTAGGGGTACCATATACGGTACCGGTACCATATATGGTACCACCACAGTCGCCAAACGTGGGGGCACCATATATGGTACCGGTACCATATATGGTGCCGGTACCATATATGGTACCACTACCCTCGGTACCGGTACCATATATGGTACCGGCACCTTATATGGTGTCGGTACCATAAACGGCGTTAAGTGCCTGACTGTATAATACAAAGTGAGAAACCACAGGGAAGAGTTAAGCACAGAACCGTAGTAAGGAAGTACGTACAAAGGGGCTAAGCTGCTTCACCAAACCTCAGTTTCCTTCTCTCTGTAAGCCGGAGGGGGAAGATTATCGGGAACGTGTAAGCTCACTGGTTTGTGCCTTTGGGAATCGCAAACGAAAGCTGCATTAGTTGCCCCTCCATTTGGACCACTTGTTGGAGTGCTGTATTTCACTCTAAAATAACACCACACATGCACATTTTTCGTAGAGCGAAAATAATGGATATGAAGGAGGGCTTTGCCCACGATAGACTATGTACGTACAGTACGTATATATGGCCCGACCCCGCCCTCCCTCCCCTTCTGAAGAGAGTATTCGATCTAGACCTATTTTGTAGTGACTACTAACTACTAACCACTGACTAATAATTTTTGGGGTTTTGTGACGTCATCAAGACTACAAATTGACTACGACTACATATTCAGATTTAGTGACTACAAATTGACTACAAAATACCTTTTGAATTTGTGAATTAGTAGTCAGCAAATTTTGGAATTTATTTGGTCAAATCATGCACATTAACTATTTAGAAACGGAAATGGTGCTTTTGACAAGTTTTTTTCTGTTTTATTTTGAATTATTTATTTAATTTCAACAAAGTTTGTAAAAAAGTAAAGTGCATACCTATTTGTTTGTTTTTGGTAAACAAAATATAGAGTTTAATAGTAGCTAGAATATTACCAATATCAACGAAAATACGTCTTTCGAAGCTGTGAACAAAAAACGTGTATTCTGAACCTAATCCTAAATTTAAAACTTTTGAAGAGAAAATATCACGTATTTTTGGCATCACGCCTATCAGAAAATTGATGTTATGTTTAAAAATTTCACCACTCCCTTGTCTTTCATTACTATTTTTGACTTTCAAACTTCTTGTTTTACCATAAAAACCTGAAATTTTGGCCATTTTATTTAAAATTTTGCTGACTACAAATTGACTACTAACTATGACTACATATTCAAAATCGAGATTTTTTGAGACTACTAACTAAGACTACATATTATTTTTGACCATTTTTAGAGACTACTAACTACGACTACAATTTAAAATTTGCAAAAGAAATAGGTCTAATTCGATCCCTGTCCTGCCGAATTTTGGGACTCTATTTTGGGCCCATTTTTTACGCACGGGGTCCAATTTCTGGCATCAAAATTGGAACTTTAATTTGATTCTAGTGGCAAAAGCGTACCCTTCTGCCTACAGAAGCAACTTTGAGCTATACAATTTTCTAGCGTCTAAGTAAAAGAAGAATACCTTTCCCGCTTTGGTTGTTTGCGCCGAATAGAATAAAAGTACCAGAAACCAAACGCAAACACTATAACAACGATTGTGACACCTATTAGAACGTAAGCTATAACAGCCATATGAGCAGTGTAAAGCTATGAGTCAGACACACGCAAACAGCTTGCTTTAAATATGACACAAGCTGAGCTAAATCGTTATCAGAAACGGATGTCTGTTTTAACACTTTAGCAAACACTATGTACGTGCTTACAGAACCATCCGGCTAAGGAATAATTTACCTAGTGAAGTTGTCAATTCAAATTCTCTTACTCTGTTTACAAAAAGAATCAGTGGCCTGCCTATGTTTCACCTAACTTCGGCAACATAAGACCATACGTGGTTGTCTGTATGCCGCACGCGCCCAACATTTGTACACGTTCTTTTCTGTGTTTGGGCGAAATATACTTACTACTTACAGTACTTAGCACGTGCTGTACAGTATGACATGAAAAAGAACATACATACACATACGGAGAGTACATTTAACAGCGGTCCGCCTCATTTGACCGTCCATACATATCACAGGTGATCTGCCGACGGTTAGGGCCGGCGGGGTTGGGGTAACATACTAAAACCGCTCAAAAATCGCGATTTTCAACTACAATTTCGTCTCAAATACAGCTGAAGTTCTGTTTTTCAAACAATATTGGCAATTTTGGTGCCTGAAATTCTAAAAAACTGCTATAAAACTTGTCAGAGTAATCGGAGGGGTGGGAAAACCTTATCGGCGGCGCTGTGGCCTATGTTGGCCGGTTTCAGACACATGTGCGTATGCTAGGGCCGGACCAGGGCCAGAACCTGCGGATCAATTGCAGTCAGAGACGCATTTTCTACTCCTTCCGGTTTTTCTGGGCAGCATTTTTTGGCCCAAGCGATTTCTTTTGTAATTTCAAACACTAAAATTGGCAAAATTATCTGTAAAAGAGCGATTTTTGCTCTTGGTATTTGAGCTAGGGGTCGTTCCACCTTACATCTAGTGATGCAACCGGGAGTGGAATACTGGGATTCGGGAAAACCGGGATAACCGGGAAATGAGAATACTGGGAAAAACCGGGAATATCGGGAAATCGATCAAAACGCATGCAGCACGATAAAACATAAATGTTTTCAACATCCGGCTTAGCTATTGATACCAGTTCTAGTCGGTCTTCTCAAGAATTTTCTCTCATAAGGGGCTAAACTACAGTACACTGTGAGATCAGATTTATGTTGAATGGGTTAGTGAGTTGGTTTGGCAGGCACCAGGCAGCTCGATATCAATTGATCAAAAGAGTTGTGTAAGAATAGCCAATCAATGAGTGGCTTTGCTCAATTGAAGGCCTTTATAAAGTTGGAAGCTTAGAACATAAAGTTTACGGCCAAAATAAATATAAAATATTTGAACCAAAAGGAAAAGCTGCAAAACATGGCTGTTCGCTCAAATTGAGCAAGCAGCAGTCATTTCAAAACTTATTAAAACTTTTGCGTGCCGCTGGTACTGGCAAAAGAAAGTTGGGTATACTGTAGATGTCACTGAAATACTAAATGCAATAAAATATAATTCCCGGTATTAGAGAATGTGTGAACCGGGATTAGAAAACGGGAGTGAAAATACCGGGAATTCCCGGTTCTTCGGGAAATACCGGGATCCCGGTTGCATCACTACTCACACACACCAGAGAGAAAGTGAATTCAAAAGCGCAGCTAAGAAATCAGTGGTCCAAACAGGCAACTTAGAACAGTAAAAATAGGTCAATAATAGATTTTGCTCAACAAATTATCTTAGACTACTGTAACTTTCCCTTTGCTGGCGCCTTTCATTAAGAAGGGCCGGCTAGCGGGCAATACGGATGCGGTCCTCACCTCATTCTCAGAACCCGGGACTTATTTGCGCACTCGATTTAATTAATCACGTCACAGCTATTGACAGGAAGACCAATCCAGCTTAGTTAGCCGCCGTTACTTTTCATTAGCGTCTCCCTACTTCACCTAGCCTTGCCTTTTTAGGTCTTGATAATCATCTACCTACCTACAGTACGTACAGTATACTATAGCCTGTGCCAGTTTTCCGACGAAAACGATGAAAAATCTAAGCGTCTGCTTATCCTCCCAACAGCCCAAAGTGCCAGCTTACTCTCTCTTCCTGAATGGACTGCTCACTTTCCTTTTCGTGTTGCTCGGACTAGTCGGAAATGCAGTTTTTGTTCTGAAAATCAAAAGCAGAAAACTGAATTTAGGACAGGTACGTAGGTTAGCAGTTTGGAGTCACACGTGTTTGGGTTTTGAGGTCACCCCAGTTACTCCCAAGACTGTCTAGGCACCCTGCAACCCAAAAATTTACAATGTAAGTACTACTGTAGTAGCACTATCAAACTAGTTCGGAAATCACTAATTTTTAGCCTAAAATTCACTTGAAAAGCCTTTGAAAATCGAATTTAGCGCTTCCACTGCTGATATTTAAGAGAAATCGGTGTTTTTGGAAGCCCTTTTTGTCATTTTTACTTGTTTTTAGCTCTAAAACGCTATTTGGCAGCTTAAAATAGCGCTTTTTAGCGTTCTTACTGAAAAAAACGTGCTAAAAACGCATTTCCAGGCGTTCTGGAGCTTTTTAAAACTGTCAACCCCCTCTGGGCGAAACCCCCCTCGACCCCCCACCCCAGGAAAACCCCCTACCCGCAGGTCGGCCCGGAGCTGTTACATGTATGCCGGTAGGTACCATGCATGATACCCCTACCATCAATAGTTGCGGTGGTACCATGCATGGTACCACTCCGACTCCATTCAAATTCATACCAAATGATACAAGAACCCATGGCTATAGGAACAGGTACCATATATGGTAAGTAGCACTGTGCCCGCCGAAGGTGGGGTACCATATAGGGTGCTGGTACCGCATACTTTATGTGGTGTTACGTACTTGACTGTAATAGTTGCGTTTCAGGCTCTTAAGATTTACCTGATAGCGTTGGCTATCTGGGATTCGGTTGTGCTGGTAGCCTCGTTTGGTTATTATGGCCTGTTTGCCCTCTACAAGCTGATTTTCGGTCAGCAACTATACTACAGTTCCAAGTGGACACTGCTGGTGGTGATCTGCCATGGTCCACTGTCCACTGCCATCACCGGATCGGCCTGGACCACAGTTTCAATCGCTGTCACCCGATATCTAGCTATTTTGAGACCTTTTCAGAGTATGCCAGGTACTGCAATACAAACCTGTAGTTACATGTTACAGTGGGCTCGAGGGTATTCTGGCGTCTATCTTTAGGTTGTGTTTAAATATTCGAGGTCAGTAGCCTTCCTGGCGGGGGTATACATGTAAGAGGGGTGTGGGACAATCCCTATTCGACACCACAGGAGATTTTTCTGGGAAGCAATTTGTAGCCCCACACACTCCGTAATTAATTACCGGTATATATTGTACGTTTACGTTTGTGCTTAGTTTTAGGCTCAGGTTTAGAAACGGATTTAATTTAAGCTTATGCCCATTCTCATCATAGTTCATGATAAATTGCCGTGCTGCCGCATCTACTCAATAAATTCGCGTGGAAAACCGAATTTGATTTAAATGTGATGGAACTTCCAATAGATTCGCTTGGTTTAGCTCTAAAGCAGTTTTCAAGCATATGCATTCAGCAAGTTTCCTGTCGAAGAATATATTTTCAGGTCCAAACACCAGCCGCTATTTGTGGATAAATCTTGGCCTGGTTGCAGCTGCTCTAACCTATTGTTTTCCGTGTTTCATCGAGTTAACCACTAAGCCCTGCTTCGACCTGGTTACGGGCAAGTTAGGCAGTCAAATGTGGCCTCGACTATTGGTCAACCGGTCCTACCAAATCATTTATCGCACCATTTGCTACCTGCTATTCGTCTCGCTGGGTCCGTTCCTGGCTACCTTGGCGATGTCGATCCACCTATTTGTCTTGCTGAAAAACTGGAATCAGAGGCAGAATCACTTTCGCAGTGGCGGCAAGACCATCGGGCATGCATTGCTGCGAAGGCAGCGATCCAGACTGCCAGACCGACCGAAGAAGGTTGGCATATTCTTATCAATTTTGCTGGCCAAATTTCTGCTCTGCTCTTTGCTGCCCACCGTCCTGATGGTCAGTAAGACAATGCTGGGAGCAGACATTTTTCGCAGAAACACAATCAAGCTCTTGTCAGATATGAGCAACTTTCTGGTGATCATCAACAGTGCCACCAACTTGTTCGTCTACCTGATTTGGCAGCGAACCAGCAACCGAAATTCGCCTGGAGCACAGAGAACGGTCACCTATGAGACTGACAACAGTAGCGTGCTGATGCATCATCCTGGACCCAGTTTTACTCAAACCGAGGCCGAGATTCTCAGTCAGACTTGGAGAGAGGTGCGCGCCAGCGATCGGCATGCTCAGCAACTGTTCGCCAGAGTGCTGATGTTTCTTGAAGATGAACATGAACTGATCAAAGATGCATTTGAGAACAATCGACCAAGTTTGGAACACTTGTGTACTAGTCTGGTCGCTTTCTTCACTGAAGTGATTGAAGGCATTCTCGCCGATCCACATCACCACTTGCCGGTGTTGCGCATCCGCAGTGTGGGCGTGGTGCACAGGAAACAGGGAGTGAGACTGACTAATCAGATGCTGCTCAGCTTCAAGGCCTACCTGATGAGCGAAGTGTTCCACATGCGCAGGCCAGACTCGATTGCCAAAGAGCTGGCCAACCCTGACTGTGTCAGAAGTGGAGTGAGAAGTGCGGAGATCAGGGCCTGGAACAAGCTGATCAGTGCGATAATGGCTGAGATGAAGCTCGGCTACCTTCTGACTGCACAGCCGGTGAAGTTGAGACAAAGATTCAAACTGTCTATTAGTCTACCAAGAAGAGAGAGTCGAGTTTAGCCTTCACTCTCCGGTATGCATTGTTTTGTTAGAGAAGTATAGTACAAACCATACGGGAAGCATACGAGTTTTCGTCAACCGCGCAAATTAGTGTAAGCTCTGCCTGTTTGTATGCTTAGGCGTTTCTGTGCCCTATTCGCTGCTCGGTCCAGAATATTGCATTGGCACAGTCAATTTCTGAGCCACTCTAGCAGGTTCCGTGACTTTCTGAGGCCTTCTGAGGCCCATAAAACTGTCCCCGCTATTGTTATAAACGGACCAGACCCTAATTAGAAGCCGGCGCGTCTTAATTACAGGCCATCGAGAGAGCCATTCTGTGCATTTCTGACCGACTAGATTAATTTATGAGAATTTCCGCGGTTGATGGAAAATCATACGCTTTCCATGGTTTGTGCTGTAAGGGTTCCAAAGGTTGCCAAGTTTATACAGGGTGTGTAAAAAAAACAACCCAGCAGAGTTTTTGCTGTAGCAACCGCAAATCTCAACCGATTTGAATGAATCCTGCTTTAAATGAAAGATAAATAAATTCTTGAAAGACTGGTGAAGGCCCTATTAAGATACGATGCTTAGTTCCTGAGATATTTTCCTTCAAACTCAAAACAGAGATTTTGGCAGTGAACAAGAGCGATTCCATTGCACTTCACAACAAAACGGATTCCTACTGCTGAGGGGCAACAAGACTTTTACAAATGAAGTAACCAAGCATGTGTGGCACCAGAAAAACCTCGTTACGTTAGCCCTGAGCAGTAGGAATCGGTTTTATTATGAAGTGCAACAGAATAATAAAAATCGCTCTTGTTCATAGCCAAAATCTGTTTTGATTTTGAGTGCAAATATCTCAGGAATCAAGCATCATATCTTAATAAAAGCTTCACCAAACTTTCAAGAATTAATTTATCTTTCATATAAAATAGGACTCACTGAAATCGGTTGAGACTTGCGGCTGCTACAGTAGAAAATCTGCTGGGTTGTTTTAATCTCTGTTGTGCACTGCCAAAATCTCTGTTTTGATTTTGAAAGCAATTATCTCAGGAACTAAGCAGAGTACATTAATGAAAATTTCAGCAATCTTTTAAGAATTTATTTATCTTTCATTTAAAAAAGGATTCATTCAAATCGGTTGAGATTTGTGGTTGCTACAGCAAAAAATCTGCTGGGTTGTTTTTTTTTGACGCACCCTGTATATCCAATCCCCCTCTTTTGAAAGGTACTTCATACCTGGAAAATTTTCCCCAACATGTTAAGTGTAGTTGTATTGTAATTTTAAGTACATTTGTACATAAATGACAACTATTAGATCATCCAATGATTCTCCACCACCATATACTGTATGTAACAGAGGGCGGTCTGCCCCACATGAAAGAGCCAGGCCTTTAATCGGGGACCCCTGAGACAATTTTTTCGGCCCACCTCTCCTCTTTCTGGAAAGAACATAATTTTTTGAGTAAATTTTTTCGATTTTTTTTAGAATTTCAAACGAAAACTTCTAAACTCGCCTGTAAAAATAAATGCATTTTTAGTTGTATTTGAGCAAAAATTAGCGATTTTCACGATTTTTCAGTAGCCAACCCCCCTCTCCATAAACCGATGTCAAAACTTTTTATGCAGGCATCGGAGGGACTTGGGCCTTAGGACCAAAGTTGTAGACAAGGTCGAGCTCCGGCCTGGGGTAAATCCTAATCTGCGCTACGTTTCTTCTGAATACTAATTTGCGCATTGTAAAAAGTGAGCTTTTCCCCTATTTGCATAAAAATGAGATGACTCCGGATTTGGAATCTAGAGTCCTGGCAACTCTAATGATGCTTTTATTACGCTTTCAGGTCAAAGCGTTCCAAATATACGGCTGGCAAATTTGCACAAATCGCGAAAAATAGCGTTTTTTAAAATTTCACAGAGAAGGGGTGAACATAGGCAGACCAACGGATTTGGCTGAAACTTCCTGTATGGGGTATTTATAATCGCTGGAATCGATTCTGACACTTCCCGACCCTGAAAACCTCACCCTGATACCGTGATTCAGCTCCCAAGGTGAGGTGGTCATATGAGATTGAGCAGTCAATACCATTATAAGCATCCGCAATCACTTTTTAGGCGTTTGCGAACGTCTGCCATTACAACACTGCTACTTCTGAAATGAAATTTGGAAAATTTGTGTTACAGTACAAATCCGTTTTTCTTGAAGCTGTACCACCCCTTATTGGAAGCCGAATTACGGTATCAGGGTGAGGTTTTTGTAGAAATGTGTAACGTTAATGTGTGATGTTTTCCTGTGTTTAGGCGCGCTCCATAGTGTGCTGTGTGGCACCCTTTATGCCTTGTGTATAATAGCGAAGAGAGATAAGCCAGCGGCCGAATATATTCCGTTGAGCCGTTTTTGTGGCGCAGTGGTAAATGTGTACACGTGTGTGTGCCGTCTAAACGCGGCCGTATAGCCTCGGATAAACAAAGCATAACCACAGTTTTGTCCGCCCAAACCTAACAGTTTTCAGGGTCGGGGAAGTGTCAGAATGGATTCCGGCGGTCAAGAATACCCCACTCAGGAAGTTTAACCAAATCCATCGGTCTGTCTATGTTTCCCCCTTCCTTCTGTGTGAAATTTCAAAAAAACGCCATTTTTCCCGATTTCTGCAAATTTTGACAGGCCATACCTATGGAACGGTTTGACCTAGAAGCGTCATAAAAGCACCATTGGACTTTAGATTTGAACTCTGCAGCTTTCTTTTCATCGGAATTAAGGAAAAAGCTCATTTTCTTACGTTGCGCAAATTAGTGTTCAGAGCAAACGTAGCGCCTATTAGGATCGGAGCTCGACCTTGTCTACAACTTGGTGCTAGGCCCAAGTCTCTGCGATGCCTCCTATAAAAAGTTATTCACAAAAAGCCACCAGGTGGCATATTTTTTGAACAGACTTTAGTATAATACGAAAGCAGTCTGCCAGAGGCGTCATGCGCTCTTGTAGAAAAACAACCATGTGCCTGGAAACGTGTCAGAAAAGATTCTTTGTTATTAGAACGTACGTAATTAGTGGCTTTAATTACACGGCTAGAACTCAGCAAATCTAGACCGCCTGCCTGACTGCGACGCAATCAGAGGCTCATTGAGTTGGCTGATTATTTGCTGCGATTGCAGTCCATCCGCTCACTGTTTCACCAGACAGATGAAGATGACCAACCTCAGTATCTGTCTGGCCTCCTACAGAGCCGTCAAACTGCCGGTTTACTCGCTCTTTCTCAACGGTTTTCTCACCTGTCTTTGCGTTCTCTTGGGATTGCTTGGAAATGCTGTCTTCGCCTTTAAGATCAAGAAAAAGTTCAGCTTTGGCCAGGTGAATTGTCGACAACAAAATGGTAGTAGCTAAATTATTGTATTTGAGATTTTAGGCCCTGAAAATCTATCTCATAGCCCTATCGGTCTGGGATTGCCTGGTACTGCTGTGCTCGTTCGGCTATTCGGGTCTCTTCTCCATTTGGAGGTTGCTGTTCGGACAGAAGAGCAGCTATACATCCAGATGGAGTTTGCTGGTGGTGGTCTTCCATGGGCCGCTCTCTACTGCCATGACTGGCTCCGCCTGGACCACCGTGTCGATTGCTATTACACGCTACTTCGCCGTATCACGCCCCTTACAAACTCTGTCAGGTAATCTATGTACACTTCATTCTAGAGTGCTAGTGTGGAGGGTTTGGCTATTGGGTGTATGCACCGGTTGTTCAATAAAAAACCGGATTTTAATTCTAGATTTAGTATTAGCAGACCGATCCTTTTGCTTTTGGTGCTTTGAACGATCGATTGGCAGGTCACTGGTTAAAACAAGTAATTTAGTCGGGTACTGTAAGAGTTTGACCCTTTTGGGAAGACTCCACGCCATATGGCGTATGAAAATTAGCGCGGTATTGGAGTACTGTCCCGATTAGGAACAATATCGTAAGTCAATATCGGGACTGCTACCAGATTAGCGTTTCCAATCCTCTCTGGGGCGTAATATTGAAATCGACGCGATTAGCTGAGTTCTTCAAATCTGGAGCCGATTAGGATCTGATTGGTTTTGATTTCGGGCATGTATGATTACAATTGATATCTAATAGCGGTCTAATTCGAAATAAAATCAAATCGGAATGGCGTCATATAAGCGGTTTCAGTTCATAGTCATTTCTAATCCTCCCACTGAGCCTGACTGAATGACGAATTTCTAATCGAAACACCCTCATCGGATTAGCGAGTCACAATTACGTCAAAAAATCAAATTAGCTTGACAAGAATTAGCCCGAAGTTAGATGGTTTGCTCGAAGGGGTTGTAGTGAGCGAGTTTAGTACACCATCATTTTCTCCTGTTTCAAGTTTTTAATGATTTTATGGATTTTGCCTCAAAGTCGGAACGCAAAGTGCATGCCAAGTTCCCACAAAGCTCGGGGTGCCTCCGTCCAGTGATGATTGATGATTTACTCTTTTGTTACCACTTGGGCAACGGGCCCACAAGTCGCCAGACATTGACATATTATGTGGCCCTAAAACACACTTCTCTACTTATCTAGACTATTCGCTATGCCAACTGAACTGAATCAAAGTAAACAAAGTAGCGAAAACATTAACAATTGGAGGCTTTGGTCTTTGCAGTCCGAATACAAAGTGTGCGGTAGTCTACAAAAATATTAGTTTCGCTATTCTCTTCTCACTCATATATTTCTCGTAGCCGCAATTCCTTCTGCAAGTCAAAAGCTTTCTTGGCTTGCCATGGCGTCAGATCACAACCAATGTAGACAGATGCATACTAGGGCCTTGCAGACAGAACTGTTCTTTTTCATTGCATGATGGCTTGTTTAGTCACTTGGTCTCTCAATTCCACCACAACCTTACGATTCATGTCCATACCAACAGTCCAAAATCAATACTCCATTCCTGAGGAAACACCTCAAAACCTGGGTTGTGTCAGGCCAAAATGAGTTGACCTTTCTTCAGTTGGCAGCAAAATGGTCTAAAAGTTAGTAAGTAAGTAAGTAATATTTACTGTCCGAACAGATAACAAATTGAGCAGATCAAGGGGAGGGCTGGGCCGTTTGTCCGGCTAGCGCCCTACCCCGTAAATACTTGGACAGGTCCAATTTATGGACACTATTTTTGAAACTGGACACCGTGCGTGCATTTACAATATTTGCAGGTAACTGATTCCAAACAGGTACTATTCTATTGGCAAGGAAATATTTGCGAACATCCAGATTTGTACGTTTCTGATACAACTTTAGGTTATGCCCCCGAGTACTTGTTGCAAAAGGAAACTGGAAAAATTGCTCAACTGGTATATCAACGAGTCGCATTAGAATCTTGTACACCATTACGAGATCACGAATCAACCTTCGTTCCTCCAAGGATTGAAGACTAAGCACTTTTAAACGTTCATGATAGGTTAGACCTCTCATGCCTGGTAAACGACGGGTGAAAAGACGCTGTACTCTCTCAATTAGTTCAATATCTTTCATCAGATACGGATTCCAAATTTCAGTTGCGTATTCCAACTTAGATCTGACAAATGTTTTGTACAACCGAATAAGCAAGCTCTGGTCTCGACTATGAAAGGTTCCAAAAATTAGGTTCACAGCTTGAAAGCCTTTAGTTGCCACATTACGACAATGCAAAGAAAATTTTAGATCCTTAGAGATAGTTACCCCTAAATCAAGTACGCTTGGAACAGCAGGTAATTGGACATTATTTATACGATACTCTGTTTTTGCGTTACCATACCCGAGATGTATAACTGAGCATTTTTGAATCGCCACCGATAATTGCATATGTGTAGCCCATTCAACAACCCTTTCCAAATCTGCTTGTAAACCTAAGTTTAATTTGTTTCGCGGTACCGCGAAATATAATTTAGCATCGTCTGCATATAACTTGATATTACAGTACTGTAACACGTTTGCTAGGTCATTTATATATATCAAAAATAAAACTGGGCCTAGTAAACTCCCCTGAGGCACCCCTGAAGTGACTGGACACTTTCCTGAAAGTGCACCGTCTACACATACAAACTGAGAACGATTCTTAAGATAATTCTCCAACCAAGCCAAAAAAGATCCCGCAACACCAATTTTAATTAACTTTTTAACAAGTTTTGGATGTGAGACGCTATCAAAAGCTTTGGCTATATCCAAATAAATAATGTCGAGAACTTTTCTACTGTCAATAGCTTCAGTCCATTCATTTAGACAAGCCAAAAGCTGTGTAACGGTCGACTTTTTAGCTAAAAAGCCGTGCTGGGCTTCCGAGATTATATTATTACGCTTGAGAAAAGTGACTAGCTCCTCCCTTACAATTGATTCCATAACCTTACTACAAACGCAAAGTAAACTAATTGGACGATAATTTTTAGCACTTGACAAAACCCCCTTTTTATGAATAGGAACTATTTTGGACGTTTTCCAATCATCTGGCACCACACCAGAAGCAAAAGAAAAATTAAATAAACGTTCCAATGGTTTCGCAATTACTGAAGCAATATTTCGGATAAAAAACTGTGGGTAACCATCCGGCCCAGAGGAATTTTTAGGCTCAAGCATTAAAATGTGATCAAAGACCCTCTGTTCATCGATATGTATCCTGCTCAATCGATTATCATGTGGGGCGATGGCAGGAATTAGTATTCCATCATCCCTAACAAACACAGAGGCAAAAAACTTATTAAACTCAGAAGCTTTTTCAACAGATTCCAGAATTACGTTGCCGGCATCACCAATCAAAGCGGGTACTTCCGTTTTACACGTCAATTTTGATTTAACATAAGCCCAAAATTTCCTATCAGATTTAGACTCCAAAATCTTACACTCCTTTAAGTACTCGTCCCTACGCTTTAAACGCCTAGACTCTGAAGCAGCGTGTAACCAATTGCGGTAATTCTGATCAGTTGGATATTTTCTATACAACTTATGCAATGACTGTTGTGTGGTGTGTGACCTTCGAGTAGCGAAAGACCATTGTGTGTGTTTTGGATGAAGATCACACAGACCCACGAAAGTTTCGATGCAACTATCTAATTCTTTTTCAGAACAGACTCCAAAACTGATTTACATCTACACACCGGTCAAAATTACGCACCCAGTCAACGCTACTTAAATATGCATAAATTGACTCGTAATCAGCTTGTTTAAAATTTCGGAAAGACTTTTTGTTATTTACTATTTCTACATTTAAAGGACCAAGCAGACCTTTCACTTTAAAGTGATCAGAGGTACTAAAAGGTTCGTGAACCCCAACTGCCGTGACCAGTCCTGGCTCATTGGATAAGACCAAATCCAAAATATTACCTTTGATATGAGTAGGTTGCAATACGCACTGCTCAAAAGCATTTTCCACAGTAAAATCAAGAAAAACCGACTCTGTCATACTATTCTTAGTCTCATCCCATCGTAGCGCCGGGTAATTGAAGTCACCTAGAATGATACAGGGAAAGTGAGTGTCATAAGAATCACGTAGATGGTGAACAAGTGCCTCGGTGGACTCATTGATATTTGCCGACGGTGTTCGATACACCAACCCAATTCTTAAGCTTGGAGTTTTGATGCCAGAAACATACAAATCTGCCCAAGCAGATTCAAAGAAAAGATTTCCTTGAATCTGCTTTACACAATAATCAAACCGTTTCGGAATCAGTAACAAAACCCCGCCTCCGGCCGCAGCCACTCCCCGATCTGCTCTCACCACATTATGAGTAATAAAAACCTGACCGAACAAAGCATCACTAATTTCACTAGTTAGCATTTAATGAGTTGATATCTTTGCTATAAGCATGAACAAGGTCATCTTGGACTGTTTTGTAGCCAGAATTTGGTTAGTGAAGCTGCGAAATCAAGCAAATTTATATCAAATTCATATCAAATTTCTAGGCCAATTTTACGAAATTTAATATAATTTTAAGAGTCAGTCTCTGAACCGACCGAGTCTTGGTCCTTTGCCATATTCAGACCCCAAAAATGAAACTTTGGCGTGGAGGGCTCAAAGTTGGAAGACTAATACGTATGGATAGGTTATATAACCACCGCAAAGGATATCCCGATTCGACGCTCCACGCTCGAGATACGGCCTTCTGAAAATCGGTCCGCTTAACTATGGGATCAAAATTTTAAAATCGAATTTCTAGCGCACTAATCAGTGTTGGGACTTAAATATTGGGAGTTTAGGGAAACTTTTAGAGTACTTTCAGAATCAACGGTCGAATTCCATTTTCAATGAAAAAAATTTTTTTCGACCCCCTTTGGAGCCCCCAAGCTCGTCTGGAACCCCCCCTACACCGTTTTTTTTATTTCAGAATATTGTAGCGCTATCAATTCCCTACAGTGTGGTATAAGCCACATTGGCTGACCCATGGAAGAAAGTGGAATTGATAGCGCTACAATATTCTGAAATAAAAAAACGGTGTAGGGGGGGGTTCCAGACGAGCTAGGGGGCTCCAAAGGGGGTCGAAAAAAATTTTTTTCATTGAAAATGGAATTCGACCGTTGATTCTGAAAGTACTCTAAAAGTTACCCTAAACCCCCAATTTTTAAATCCCAACACTGATTAGTGCGCTAGAAATTCGATTTTGAAATTTTGGTCCCATAGTTAAGCGGACCGATTTTCAGAAGGCCGTATCTCGAGCGTGGAGCGTCGAATCGGGATATCCTTTGCGGTGGTTATATAACCTATCCATACGTATTAGTCGTCCAACTATGAGCCCTCCACGCCAAAGTTTCATTTTTGGGTCTGAATACTGAAACTCGATTGGCCCAGAGACTGACTCTTAATTTGTTTGACAGTCATCGCGAGAAATTTTTGTCATTAAATTGCTATTTACTAGGTGATTTTGGCAAAAACAATTTAATTTTGTTATTTAATTTTAATTTGATCGGGAACACTACTCATAAGGGGGCGTGCAAAAATTACGTAATGGCATGAGGGGGGAGGGGGGGTTCGCCAAAAGATTACTATTCATTACGGTGAGGGGAGGGGGGTTGGCGACTTCATTACGTAATTTTTTAACGTGCAGAAATCAGTAAAGTGGTCATAATTTTAATTATTTTGATGTACAGTACATGTACTTGTAGTCTCGATTTGAAGCCACTGGACTGGGCTAAATTTTCTCGTTTTCACTTAGATGAACGTTTAGATTAGAGAAGGTACCTATTATAAGTCTAAGTCTTTCCAATCTAAGTTTAAGTCAGGGCTTTCCAATTTTTCAAATGCTAAATGGCAACAGTACAGTGACCTTTGACATCTTACAATTGTATTAAGAGTTTATAAGGGTATACAAGTAGCACTTATCGACTCGATCTTTTACAGGGTTCGTGCGGCTTTTTCTGAGCAAAATTCCCTGAACAAAGTCAAATTTCCCCGACCAATCAGAGTGAGAACATTCTAACAAGGGTCACAAGTTTTTAAAAATTGGCTCTGAAAAACGCATTTAAACGGTATTCTGAGTAAAATTTCAAGTTGTAGTAGTTGTGGAAAGTCAGAAGTCCCATTTTCAAAAGGGTGGCGTGTAAAGCTCTGACAGGGCCCTTTGCCAGAGAGGAGTCTACTGCCATCAATTTTTTCCCTGACTGGACGGACACCAAATTCCCTGACTTTTCAGGTCCCGCACGAACTCTGATTTATGACTATCGATTATCAGTCAAGTAATATCAAAGCAGCCCTAAAATCCAGTATAAAACACTTTGGTTTCAACTTTAACAAAACGCCATCCAATGATGGCTTCTATGTAAAACTAAGACTATACTGTACGTACATGTACGTAGTTGTAGCTCATCAACAAAGAAAACTAAAAAAATTATCAATTGTTACTGTATACAGATGCTGTTTTAATAAGAACGTAATTTTACATTGAATTGAACGGAAAAATTTCGGCTCTAACTCTTCAAAAAATTGAAATTATTACGGGTAGCCAAATTATTACGTAATTAGGGGAGGCGGGTCAAGAAATTATTACGGGCGATTATCAGGGGGAGGGGGGGTCCGAAAATGGGCAAAAATACCATTACGTAATTTTTGCACGCCCCCTAACTCCTTTTTACCTATACAGTATGTCCCTATTTGTCTTCCCCTTTACTCATTGGCTTACTCAGGAAATTGCAAAAAGAAGTAGGTACTAAATTTTTAGATCTCTGGTTGAGCCACGGCCCAATCAGGGCGAGAAAAATTTGCTTGAAAAACGCTTTTGAAAGCGTTCTGCGTATAGTATTAACGGAAATTAGGAGGTATTGTAGTCTGAAGAGGCCTGGGGCCGATTTCATAAAAGTTATGAGCTCATATTATGACAGATTTTCTATGATTCTATGAGAACACCGGTTTCATAAAGGTGAACTCATACTTTCATAAGTATGAGCTCATATCTCATAAATATGAGTAAAATCATCGAATTTATGAGGGCGTCTGTTTCATAAATGTTTTGCCTCATACTATGATTTTATGATTTATGACTGTGTGTTCCTAGCATTTTATGAGTGGGTAGGTGACTCATAAAATTTTGTTTTTCCAGTGTAAAGTTGTTCTATCTCAAAGAAATGTTCGAATAATGATTCGTCCAGCTACAGTGAGAAAAAACCAAGATGAGCGGCCAAGGAGAAAACGTGTCTTTCGACCCAGGGTAACTTTCACATTATCCTGAAGAGCCTGCAAAGTTCAAGGAGTGTTTTCGGCTGTCGCAAGAAATTCTTAAAACCAGACATCGCCTGATCAATCAATTTCGGTAGTTGTACATGCTCTCATGCTGTACTGTACATGCTGCCTGTTTGAAGTTTGAACAAATTGTATCGGTTTCAGTTTTGTTAGTTCAAAGAAAGTTTTATAATGGAAGCAAATCGAACAAAAACAAACACGTTCAAATGCACACAAACAGTTATTGTGACTCGTAGAGCTGAAGAACACGAGCAGACATTGCTAGACACCCCTAAATCCGTTTACGACTTGATGGTCCAGACCGGCGGACCTATGTATTTCTTCTTCCTTCCGAAAATTTCGAGCGTCAGCTAGTAGGTTCGGTTTCCTCCAGGAACTGGCCGCTGATTTTTTGTTCACACTGAAACAGCTAGATACGTAGTTTCTTATGTGAAGCGATGCTAAATCGTACGAATACAAAGTGTACGTATGGGAATCAATCCACATCCATATTGAGTAAAAACCAATAGCCGATTTAAAAGGACAGGGAAATTTCAATTTCAAATTTGTTAAAGCCGATATTATTTCTCTTTTCCTACTTTTGCGAAAAGATTGTGGTCGTGCAGAAGCGTTCTACGTTTAGGTCTGTACGCACTATTGCACATACGTAACAGGTCATCGTCAAAGAAGGAGGGGTTTGGAGTTTGAGCCCGGGTGGCCCGGATGGTCTTTCTTCTGCTGAGCTCAAATTTCGGGACTAAAAGTCGCTGAAAAATCGGTTAAAAGCGTAAAGCAGGCTAAAAACCACTAGAAACCGCTCTAGATAATTTTACATTTTGGGCTCTAGATGGTTTTAAATGTAAGAAAACACTGAAATCTACCGAAAAAGACGAAAACTATCTAAACATCTAGGAGGTCTTGGGAATTTACCAGGCACCACAGATACATACGTAGTTGAGAATGTAGTAGTTTTTAGGACGGTTGTATTCCTGACATAAAGGGCCGTCGATATAAACTTAGCTATTCTCGGAGGGGAGTGGGTTGGAGTACTTTCTATTAGGTTCTCTTATTTTTTACTCGTTTTTATTACAACACCTCCATCGAAATCGGATGTGAACCCAACTCACAAAGCATCCCCTGCGTACACTACATACGACTGCAGAATAGTGAAAAACACTGCTTCAAACGTGTTTAGTTTCAGGTTTTATATCGTATTCTGGGAAAAGTTTTCATTATCTATCGCTAAAAAGTTTTCAGGCTAGAACCCCTGGCATATTTGTGTACCAATATGGGCAATTTTGCTGGGGCAGGGTTACCGAAAACCGATAAGGATAAAGAAAGCAAATTCTACAAGCAAAAAAATTAAAAGATAGGTACCTGATGACGTTCGGCAACGTCATGGCTGGTGGGACAGTAGGGGAGGCCTCTAACAGGGTCTATTTCCTGATCACAGGATGTTTGTCCGATGTAATCATGCTCGTTAGAGGCAGTGTTTTGGGCTTGCGGATCAGTGCCTTCTTGGCCCAGTCCTTCTGCTTTTACCAAAGCGGAGTCGAGGTATTTATTTGCAGCACAAGCTCGTCGACCTCTGCCAAATGCTTTTCCTTCCCTCTCGATGCTTTGAGTCGAAATTTTCGCCCAATACAACGGTTTTCTCTGCGTTCTTTTTGCGACCAGACATTTTTTCTAAGATGCTACCAGAGTTTTCCACACGAAATCAAGGCCAAACTCATTTTTCTCTTCTTTTTTTTATTTATTCTTCTTTTTGAGACTCATAAAATCACTCATAAAATCGGAATCATAAATATGAGTGCGCGCAAAACGTTGTGAAACCGACTTTATGAGGACTCATACTATGAGCTCATATTCTCATAACTCATAAAATCATAATTATGAACGTTTTATGAAATTGGCCCCTGGTTGGGCAACGCCCCAAGCAGGGCGAGAAAATTTTGAAAAACTAGCCTTCTTACATTCAGCAGTTCATTTTAGGCATGATATACCTCCAAAATATTGACTTCGAACGATTTTTGGTTTCAACAAAGTTGCTTTGTTATCAGAAAGCTCTAGTGTAGTTTTGGCTTAACTTCACACTGATTAATCAAATCTGTATTTACATTGTTTGTTGTACAGTACTGTAGTTTCGTTTTATCACTGTTACGTCTCTACATGTACTCTATACTGTATGTACACTGGAAGGTCTTAAAACTATGCGCGATACTACACATGGAAACATTTTTCTTAGCCCAAATTATTTTCAGAGAGATTTTCACTAGAGTAAAACGAAAAATAATTTCAGGAAATTGCTTTGAACTATAAATCCCATTGTTTTTGATGAATTTAAGTCCTCTAACCTTTGAGATTCCCAAATCCTTAACCTTGGACCTTGGAAATTCCGTGTTTCGACTTTGCAAAACATTTTCAGGAAATACCGAATAAATACCGGTATACCGGTATTTTCTCGAATACCTACCCATAACGAACCGATTCCTGAAAATCCCATACTCAAACAACGGTACTCCAGTTCCATTGAGAGAATGCCTTAAAGTGGACGGCCGTTACTTTTAGCAATCAGCTCTCCAACAATAGTTTCTAGAGGTAGTCCCAGTTTGTGGGAACTTCACGTAGCATACATTCTCCATTCCGAATTTGAGGCAAAATCCATAAAAAACATTAAAAACTGAAGAAACAGGAGAAAATGGCAGTGCACTAAACTCGCTCACTTTAAATTCTTACAGTACCCGTGTAACGTACTAAGTCGACTGAGAAGTTTATTCGACCGCACGTCAGACTCCAAAACGAATAGCCTGACTAGTCGTACATCAAGCTCACATGGCACCTCTTATCAGAGGCACCATAACCCAAACATTGGTCGGCCCACGCCGGCTGAACTTACTAAAAATACACTCGATCACTGCATGGCACATCAGAATCCGTTCACGTCACATCCTAACCCTTCACAAGTTGTGTGTCCTCACACAAAAAGTGATAACCAACTTCAGTGGTCGAAAATAACTTATTCAAATACTACTATACTACCCTAAGACGATTACAGAAGAGCCTAAAGATCTATCAAATTCCCTCTTCTTGAAGATCTTGGTCCTGCATCTGATCATTCTCTGGCTCTTGGATCTGTCCGCTCAATTGGCTTCTACCATCTTGACTCATTGCGTGATCTTCTCCACTGGATGGTCTTGTTGCAGTGACCTCATATGGTGGTGGGTGAACAGTTCGCTGTAGTCGTAGCAGGCGGCGCTGCAGACTATTCTTGTAAATGCTGTTCTGCTCGATGCGCTCGTCCAACTCTCTGTTTATGCGTAACTGATTAGTCCACTGTCGACGGTAGCTTCGACGGTCATTAGCCAGAGCCGTGGTTTGACTGGTAACTTGGGTTTCGACATTGTCCATATCCCTGGACAATCGGCGGACATTGGTACGTAGCCTACTGAGCTGACGGTGTTGTTTCGATTCCTGACGTCTTGCTCCAATCAATATTTGTAGCTGGTTGCAAACATAAAACAACTGAGTGTATAGTTGTAATACAGCTACTGCCAATAGACCACAAACGATGCTTGTCATCCGCGGCACATAACTTGCCAATCGATCCAGCAAACCGGAAAAGTACTCAGAGAGCCAGGACTGGAAACATTGGTCATTTGCCAATACTACTGGTAACTGAACAAGCAGGAGTAATCCAAGTGTAACAGGGAGTGCTGGTTGAACAAGTAAACCGGCGCTATTCCTTAGGGGAGAAGGATTCTTGTGTTTAACTCTGTTCCCAGAATCGACATTTTCGTCGTCTGCAGGAGAGGTATTAGTGTGCAATAACAAAGCCTGTGGGTCATCATTATCGGTAGGTTTACGTCTGGAACGAAGATTGTAACGATGGGTAGACTCTGGGGCAGTGGTCTGCTGGTCACCTGATACACATGAGTCTTCTTGTCTTTCAGACTGGTCTTGCTGTGGTTGTTCTTGGGTTTGTTCAGTTTGAGCATCTTCCACAACTGAGTTGTTATCTTGGGGGAGTGAAGACGGAAGTACAGGTAACCTGGAACTGCGTACTGGAGTGAGTCGATTTACATGGACCCACTTCGTAGGTTGTCTGGGATCATCCATGTACTGAATTTCTGCATTAGGATGTCGAAGTCCAACAATGCGGAACAGTCCTGTCCAATGCATTGCAAACTTAGGCGATTGGTGTCTTGGTACTGCTGGAGAGTAGAGCCATACAGGATCTGCGAGTTTGAAATCAGGGAGGTGAGTACCCTTGTCATATTGCTCTTTCATCTTGTCTTGGCTTTTTCTGTATTCTTCTTGTGCACACCGTCTTGCAGATTGTAGCTTCCAGGCAAGCTGTTCTCGATAAGTCGGGATGTCGACATAACGTCTGTCAGGTGCTATGAGCACAGTTTCCAAAGGAAGTACACAATCTCTGACATATAGCAGAACAGTGGGACAGCCACACAGAAAAACAAGCATTATCATTGCCGTGTTGATCGCGAACTTGGGCAATTTCAGCGTGATTTTGGGTGCAACAGCTGGTTGGTGTTTGTTGTTTTCAGGACTGGACTCATCAGAAAAAGACAACGATCGATTGGAGTCCACATCAGAGTCATGGATCGGAGACTCAGGCGCAGCTTTTCCATCTGACCCCTGCGAACCATGCTCTGAACCTTGGTCAGGCTGCTTTTCAGGGCTATCTTTTTCTGGTATCAAATGCTCAAGTGCTGCAACTCTTTGGGCCAACTGGTCAAAACTAGCCAACTTGCCCTGAGCCGTTTTGTTCAAGGCTTCCATCTTGGAATGATAACGCTTAGCGTCAGCCAACTGGTTGCGCAATAAGGTCTTGGATTCTTCTAGTTTGCTGATACGTGCGCGTAGCACCTGGAAGGCACCCTGTTTTTCTTGGTTGCTTTTGGTGAGATCGGCCAAGGTTTGCGACAAGGTTTGGAGCTCTTTCCGAAGGGCAATAACCTCTTTGTAGGCGAAGCTACAGGCACAATCGCTTGGTTGGCGATCTGCCAATTGACCGAAAATTGTGGAAAATTTGTCGAAGGTTTTGCCCAGGAGCAACAGGATCGTTTGTTCATCTTTCGGCTCCGCTGGTTTCTCAGCCTGATCTGGAGTTGGATCTGGTTCCTTTTTCTAGCGTTGGAGACTGGATTGGCCACTGTGTGAAGTGCGCTGAATGGGTGATCGGCTTCGGTTGGGTTTCACTGAGTTGCCCAGCGACCACCGACTGTCAGAAACCTGGATACCGGGATTACAGGTGGTGCAGAGGCCGGCGGCATGAAGACAGTACAGGCATACAGTACTGCGGCATGACCGACAGTAGGCGTTGGTCAAGTCTGCCGATAGTCGTACGGCATTGTCCACTAGGCAATAGTGAACTATCTGCTCCTGATGGTTCTGCACGACTGTACACCGATATCGGGGACCGTGCATACAGCCTACAAACATAGACATACACTCTGGTTCAGCATCGGGTTCTGGTAAGATTCCGGAACTGACAACACTGACACCTAGATCTGCAGACTCATCGAAACAATTGAGGTGTTCAGTACTGTACACTTGTCCGGGTTGATTACCTTCACGCCTTGGCGGACGTTGGGACTCCTCAGCCATAATTTGTCGAACAGCTGTACGTAGAGAGCTGAAATCATAAGCAGCATTATTTGCGGGATAATAGTTGCGTTGACCGCGCCAATCAGGTTGGTAGTAAGGTCGTTGACTACCGCGATTCCAGTAACCGCGTCCACGACCGCGATACCAGGACGGTTGACTATATAAACATAATACAGCAAAATATAAACAGGGAGAGCGCGGCAGCGGCGCTCGTTATCCCAACCGCATGCGTCAGCAACACGATTAAAATGATTGCGTAACCAATCGTCGAAACCGTCGCCGACTTTGTCCCCTTTAAATGACGGAATAAGCTGGGAGTCATGACTGCTTTGAAAACCTGGCACAGTCGCATTCTGCTGTTGCTGCTGCTGAAAATTTTGTTGCAATTGCTGCAATGTCTGTGCGACATTTTGCATCTGCTGTACGGCTTGATCCATTTGTGCTTTCTGCTCTCTTTGCTGACGGCGTAAAGCACGATCTGTTGCTTGTTGCTGTGGAGTCTGAGTTGCTCGTGCGTCGACAGGTTTGTCTGCGTTTGTGTCAGGTGGTGACTCGCTAACTGAGAAAAATCGTTCAGCTGACTCAGTCAAATCAGCTTTAATAACTAGGCGTGCGGACGCGGCAAGTCTGCTGCGTACAGAATCTCCAAGTCGCTGGAAGGGTGATCGAGTGCTCTGCTGATTACTGGACGTCTGAGATGACGCCGGAGGGCTTCGCTTGACGGGCATGAAGAAAATTCATCATATGGCAGCTACTAATTTTTTTTCTCTATCTGGCTAGCCTTTGTCCACTTTCAAAATCGTAGTAGTTTTCGCCCTCAAATACAGCTGCTGCTTCAAAAGTTCAACTTTTAACCAGTCTGTACTGAAAAGTGGAATAAGTGGCCGTCTTAAATTTGATTTCTGCTGCCTGGAACAATTTCTTTTTGGCTTTTCTTTTCACTCTAGAAACAAAAATTTGGAGAGCGGTTGCGTAATCTGGGGAAGTTTGCCGGCAGTCCCAGACTAAACAACTGAACTCCTCGGCGCCGAAAAACGTATAAATGGCCACGACTCAGCAACTTTCAAAGAAGCCCGATTGTTAAAACTGGTTTAGCAGGAAAGGCAGAGCAGACAACCACCCCTGTACTGGATTCTAGGCAGAGCACCGGTTCTGAGTTAACAGGAACAAAGCAGGAACACGGCGAATCCGCGACTGGACTGGAGACTCTGTAGCAACGAGACAGCGAAAGCAGGAGGCAGCACGCCGCTCGGTGGCTCCACTAAATGTGACGCACTAAGTCGACTGAGAAGTTTATTCGACCGCACGTCAGACTCCAAAACGAATAGCCTGACTAGTCGTACATCAAGCTCACATGGCACCTCTTATCAGAGGCACCATAACCCAAACATTGGTCGGCCCACGCCGGCTGAACTTACTAAAAATACACTCGATCACTGCATGGCACATCAGAATCCGTTCACGTCACACCCGACCCAATGACTTGTTTTTGACCTGCGACCTACCAACCGATCGGTCAAAGCACCCTCTTTCAAAGGGCACCAATGGCAAAAAGATTGGTCTGCTCAAACTAAGTCTAGAACTAAATTCCCGTTTTTTATTGGACAACCTGTACAGTGTACTTGCAAGTTGTAATAGCCTGTTGAGCAGGCTGGTTGTAAGTGGGTTGAAAAGCAGATAACCATTACTACTTGTTACTGTTACGAACGAATGAACGAACTGTTGTTATTACGAATTTCGACTTTGGTCATGTAAAAGTCAGGGAAAGGTCAAGGAATTTTACTATCCAAAAGCCGCACAAACGCCCATGTAGGAAGACTGGCTGTTATGATTTTCTTAGTGAGCACTTACAGAGATTTTCTCCAGCAGAACTGCTTGTAGAAAAAAGTTGGCTTCTTTAAACCTTGCTTCCATTTATCTTCAGACAGCAACTCCCATTATAAATGGGTTTGTGCGGCAATCGGTCTGGCCACCATGCTCTACTGTCTGCCCTGCTACTTTGAACTGACCACAGTTCCCTGCTGGGATCTGGTGCTTAACCGGAAGGCCAGTCAAATGTGGCCCCAGCTACTCACTTCCAAGACCTACCAAACTGTCTACCGTACCATCTGCTACATGCTGTTTGTCTCTTTGGGACCGTTCCTCATCACACTGGCCATGTCCATTCATTTACTTCTGCTGCTGAATCGTTGGAGCAGAAGAAGAAACCGGTTCAGACAACCTGCCGAGAATCAGGCTCTGATGAGCCATCCGCAGCGACGCAGACATGGTAAAGTGGGAATTTTCCTGAGCATCCTTCTGCTCAAATTTCTGCTCTGCTACACTCTGCCCACTGTGCTCATGATCCTCAACACTACTCTGGGGGCCAACATTTTCCGCAATCGATTGGTGAAATTTCTGTCTGACCTGGGCAACTTCCTCATCAATGTCAACAGTGCCACTAACTTCCTTGTCTACTGCGTCTGGCACTGGTTCGGTGCTCACACAGTGAAGCGCTCAGCGCAGAATGAAAGCTTGCAGCTTAGCAGCAGTGCACCCATGTTCAGTTGTGACGAAATCGCAGTTCTCAGCCAGACATGGTCGCAGGTTAAGCAAGAGAAGGGGCCCAGTTTCTTTCGAACTGTACTGCTACTGGTAGCCGAGCAACATTCCTATATAAAAGACTTGCTGGATCAGGGGACACCTTCAATAGAGACGTTGTGTCAGGATTTCTATTCGCTATTTGATGGCATAATTGGTCAACTGGAGACCGAAAACAACCTGCCACTGGAACGCATGCGGCAAGTAGGCAGAGTGCATCGGAGAGAACAGATTAGACTGACCAACCAGATGCTGCACAGCTTCAAGACGGTGACCATGAGCGAAGTTTTTCACACCAGTCCTCGAGAGACCGATGAAACGGCAGAGATCCGCGTCTGGAACAAGTTGCTCAGCTCTGTGATTGCCGAAATGAAACTGGGCTATCTGACCTCGCAGCCATCGGGATTGCGGCTGGCTGTCAGAGTAAAGCGCTCTATGAGCTCTTCTTTGAGGAGGACAAATGTTCAGAGGAACAAGTAATTATGTTGTACTGCTGAAAAGGAGCCTGCAGTTACTGACTGTCCTTTGTGTATAGCATACAGGCATTTACCATACATATTTCCCATACACAAAAATACAGATTGTTTTTTCAATGTTTATGCACTACATACACTTAGACTCGGCGGGACACGTCCTTGTCGCAAAGAGTTTGTTATCGGCACAAAGCCCAACCCAGGCCACCGAAAAGCTGGTGACAGCAAGTAGGTAAATGGCAACGGACAGGGTCTGCCGTTGCACCTGAAAGCCACACAGTGGAATGGAAATCATGTTCAGAGAGGGATGATTGGAGACCATCTTGGCTCACTAGAAGGGGTCAAGCAGACTCAAACCAGGGGCTTGTTGCCAAAACTGGACGGATATTGGTCCACTTAGAGAGTGGACTTCTCACCGCTGGAGCGAATAGGGCAATGCATTCTGATCAAAGCATTCTGGAAGCTAGAGGCAGGGCAGTGAAAGCAGGGTAACACCGTACTCTCGGCGTAAATACAGGACTGCAAAATGGCCTCAAGGCTTGATGGTAGAACTCGGTCCCGATCATATCGTAAGGTAGTCCTTGACTAATCAACAATAGATATCGTTATAAAGCCTTAAACTGACTCTACATTGTAAGTAATTCGATTTCACAGCTGTCCATATTTTCAAGCCGCAGACTCTAAGAAATTTGATTTTTCTGGTTCAAAATTTAGCAAAAAATTCCACGTTCAAGTCATTACACATACACAAAAATGCACATTGTTTTGTTGAAGTATATGACACACATTCAGAAAATCTAACACGAAACAACAGTAGCTGTTACACTTTGCTTGCTGGGCATGCAACTAGGTACTAGCTTTTCTTAGACTCGAACATTAAAGCGGCATATATGCTTCACTGAAGACACACTACTGCAGTAGTTTTTCGCCAGTCTCTGCTTCTTTTTCACTAAACTGGCCAATAACGGCAAACTTAACCTGAATCAGATTCGCTACTGCAGTGGGCCGAGCAGAATAGAAATCGGCCGTTCCAGCTCCCTGTATAAAAGTAAAGCCAATGAAAAAACAAATAATTCTATTTTCCGTACGGGACATACATATGTATAATAGAAATGACGGATTTACATCAGAAGGCACTAGGATGGCAGCAGAAAACGTTTTTAGCGTCATGTGCACACCCAGAACCGGTCAACAACCAGTCGCTACCAGAAACGTTTGCAGACTCAACCGATTCGGTAGTGAGAAGATACGCTCGTAATTAGCTAGACCGAAGCTTCTGCAACAACTGACGACAACTACCTGTCTTATTTCATTATAAACTCAGAGTAGAACTCAAGTTTTGCCTAAAAATAACGGAAGAGTTGAAATTGTTGTAAGCTGAAGAAAATCTGCAGGTTCACCTTCCACTTCCAAATCGGCCGATTCTCGGGATAGTACTTCGGCTGGGCGATTCGAACTGTATCAGAAAAAAGGTTTATTACAACGCACATGAACACCGGACAAACCAGTAAAGAACCCATAAAGGGCCACATGCGAGGCCATCACCGGGGTTGAACCCTTACTATGTGTCTAACGCTGGGTGCATGGCAGGCAAAGTTGCTACCAAAACACCACAGACGCAGACAAAATCAGAGATCAGAGGAGATTAGTCTAGTGGTCCGGGGCATATCGAAGCAGAATGGAAGCTAGAAGGGTTGAATGTGTCATTAGCTGAAGGGAAATCGGCAGCTTCACCTTCTTCCACTACAGAATCGGTCGATTCTCTGGACTGGATAGTACATACTTCGGCAAAGATCGGTAGCAAGCAAATCGCGAGTATCAAATTGGATTGTGGAAGTAGTTCTAGCACGATCTGGAAGGCAGCGAATGGCAGAGCCACCTGGAGACTTGTGGTGCCAGTACGTACTTGAGCAATTTAAATTTGGCGCGCATTTATCCACTTACGACAAGTCTAAACTGATTTTCTGCTGGGGTAGTTTCGCGCCAACGCGGTTCCGTTGGCGCCCACGTAGGCGCGATTATGTTGCAGCGTATGTATGCAGCCGCGGTTGTAGGACGTTTCGTCCCGACCGTTTCGTCCCCTTGCTGTTCGTCCCGGCTGTTTCGTCCCAACCGTTTCGTCCCGGCCATTTTTTAAGCGTGACCGTTTCGTCCCACTGCTAACTACAGTATACTGCAAAGGCGGCGGCAAAATTAAATGCCAAATGCGCCACAGCTCACAAAGAGGTCAAATGCCAGGCACACAGTCGCTTTCGGTGGCCTGGGTTGGGCTTTGTGCCGACGACCAACTCTTTGCGGCAAGAAACTGGTCCCGCCGAGTGGATGAACGCGCGACCATCATTGGGCAGAGAGAATGCAGCTATCTCCAGGGATGCCTATCAAATTCAAAGTTTGAATTTGATATGGTATGGTATAGTACAACTTGGGGATTTGAATTCGAGATGGTATGGTATGGTATAGTACTAGCTAATTCAGTTTGAATTTGGTTGGTATGAAATGAATTTGATCAAATTGCAGTAAACGGGGTTAGGATGGTTAACATTATTTTTAAATGTTTTGAAACTAAGACCAAGGATTTTCTTATCAAACTTTACAAAAACTGTACAAAACTTTTGTTCCTCCTAAGTTAGAATATGCCTCAGAGATCTAGAATCCATATTTACTTAAGGATATTGATCTGATTAAAAGGGTACAGAGATTATATACTCACCGAATTCCAGGTCGTGTGAATTTTGAATATTCCGAAAGGCTGATTGCTCGGTTTGGAGTCTTTAGAAAAAAGAAGAATAGTTGCTGACCTTGTAACGGTGTACAAATTAATTCACATACAAATTGACCTCCCTGTTGATTTGTTTTTCAAATTTGATAATCTCAACACACGTGGTCACCAGTATAAATTGTGTTTACCGAAGTCCAGGCTTGACATTAGAAAATATAAATATTTGGAACTCCTTACGAAATGAAACAGTTAATTTGCGCTCCGCGCCAGCCTTCCGCAACGCTCTTTGTAATACCGATTTTACTACATTTTGTCGGGGTAATGTGTTAGCGGCCGTTTAGCGGCCCGACCCCGCCCCTATCTGTTTGGTCTCAGTCTTGGGCATTTTGTTCTGTATATTTTTTTAATAAAATTACTTTGACTACGCGCATAGGGCTTTGCGGCCTAAACCACTACACCAACTGTCCCGGTCGTACAGAGCATAGTATTGTTATTGTGTACAGCTGCTATTATGCATGGCTTTATTACTGTATGAGTACGTATGACAGACTGGCTTCTGTTTAAAAGAATGAACGATTTACTTTTCGCGCCTTGGATGTGCATGTTTCACTTTGTGAACCGGGACGAAACGGTCACTTTAAAACTTGGCCGGGACGAAACGGTCGGGACGAAACAGCCGGGACTAACAGCAAGGGGACGAAACGGTCGGGACGAAATGGGCGGATACCGCTCAGCTGACTAGGGCCAAGCCGGCCGAGTGGAGTATTCTTGGTGTTATACAGGGTGTGTCAAAAAAAACAACCCAGCAGATTTTTGCTGTAGCAACCGCAAATCTCAACTGATTTGAATGAATCCTCTTTAAATGAAAGATAAATAAATTATTGAACGACTGGTGCAGCTTTTATTAAGATGCGTTGCTTAGTTCCTCAGATAATTGCTTTCAAAATCAAAACAGAGATTTTGGCAGTGCACAACAGAGATTAAAACAACCCAGCAGATTTTTTACTGTAGCAGCGGCAAATCTTAACCAATTTCAGTGAGTCCTATTTTATATGAAAGATAAATTAATTCTTGAAAGTTTGGTGAAGCTTTTATTAAGATATGATGCTTGGTTCCTGAGATATTTGCACTCAAAGTCAAAACAGATTTTGGCTATGACCAAGAGCGATTTTTATTATTCTGTTGCACTTCATAATAAAAACCGATTCCTACTGCTCAGGGCTAACGTAGCGAGGTTTTTCTGGTACCACACATGCTTGGTTACTTCATTTGTAAAAGTCTTGTTGCCCCTCAGCAGTAGGAATCCGTTTTGTTGTGAAGTGCAACGGAATCGCTCTTGTTCACTGCCAAAATCTCTGTTTTGAGTTTGAAGGAAAATACAGGGTGTCTCAAAAAAAATGATCACATTTCTTTTTACTGCCATTTCCGCAAATTTTGACCAAATAGGCGGAAATTTGGTTTATAGGTGCCAAAATTCGGGGAATTTTATGTGTTAAAGTTTGGTGCACTAGGCTTGACTCATTCCCGAGAAATTTCAAAAAAAGTGAAATTTGTTAAATCAATAGTGAAAGCCGGTCACCGAAAAAATGATCACATTTGTTTTCACTGCCATTTCCGTAAATTTTGACCAAATAGGCTGAAAATTGGATCATAGATGCCAAAATTCGGGGAATTTTATGTGTTAATGTTTGGTGCACTAGGCTTGACTATTTCTCGAGAAATTTCAAAAAAAGTGAAATTTGGTAATTTCAATAGCGAAAGCCGGTCACCGAAAAAACGTTACATTACATTATCGCCTAAACTCAAACGATAGCGTTGGAGTTCATGCGTAAACTTTTTACACACGAATTACCCTGAGCTTCTGCGTTTACACTCCAAATTTCATCCAATTCCGACAAAAATTAGAAAAGATACAGGAAAAGGAAATGTTTAAATTTTTCGTGACCGTCTTTCACTATTGAAATTACCAAATTTCACTTTTTTTGAAATTTCTCGAGAAATAGTCAAGCCTAGTGCACCAAACTTTAACACATAAAATTCCCCGAATTGTGCCACCTATAGTCCAAATTTCAGCCTATTTGGTCAAAATTTGCGGAAATGGCAGTAAAAAGAAATGTGATCATTTTTTCGGTGACCGGCTTTCACTATTGAAATTACCAAATTTCACTTTTTTTTAAATTTCTCGGGAATGAGTCAAGCCTAGTGCACCAAATTTTAACACAAAATTCCCCGAATTTTGGCACCTATGGTCCAAATTTCAGCCTATTTGGTCAAAATTTGCGGAAATGGCAGTAAAAAGAAATGTGATCATTTTTTTTGAGACACCCTGTATCTCAGGAACTAAGCATCGTATCTTAAAAGGGCCTTCACCAGTCTTTCAAGAATTTATTTATCTTTCATTTAAGCAGGATTCATTCAAATCGGTTGAGATTTGCGGTTGCTACAGCAAAAACTCTGCTGGGTTGTTTATTTTTGACACACCCTGTATATTCTTGCTACTACTGACTGAAGCAGTCGACTACCTCTACAGAACCTCATACAGTATTAACTAATCTATTGCAGTCGGAGTAAAAATAGTGGAGTGTCTGTCTACGCAGACTAATGAGCAGGCGAAGCGCCCAGAGCGGCTACAGATGAATTCTCAGATGCGTTGGTTACGTAGTTGGAAGCCTAGGGAGCGAGAAGCCCATACAGGAAATCGACTTGGCTAAACAAAAATAACCATTACCTGCATGGCAACGCCACATCTCCAATTGATGCTCGTTAGCAGCCTAAACTCTTCATAGGTGTTTTCGACTTCCTTCTGTTCAGTGCACTAGGTAGGTAGAGAGAGAGAAAACATTCAAAAAATGAGAACAGTTCTCTTTGCTGCCATTTCCGGTTGGACGCGTATATGCAATATCAAACATTGCATATATGCGTGGAATTTGGCATTCATATATGCATATACAATATCGTGCATGCAAAATTTCAATATGCAATAGTCAGATGCAAATTGACCCTGATATAAAAATTTAGCATATATTTTTATTTTTGTCAAAGGTGTAACTGACTTTTCGTGCCGCTTATGATCTGAAAAACGTTAAACGATTCAAATAGTTGTTTTATCGATTTGGTGCGGAGAAGTCCATAACAAGCTCAAAAAAGTGCAAATTTCAGAGAGAACTATGGTGCATGTCAAAAAAGAGCGGACTGGCGGTTTTTTGCGAATAACTCCTTATGGGTGCATCGGAGCGCTTTTTGCCTCATAACCAAAGTTGTAGAGTGGCTCGAGCTGAATGAATTCGCTGATGCCGACAACCTTTAGTGCTTGTCAATTCATCGTTTCCTTACAACAGAAACACCCAAAATAGCAAAATATAACAATTTTCTCGTCGGGACCACAAAATACAGTAACCCAGCAATGACGGTTGGGTCAGAAATAGGTTCCACATCCCTGAAAACCTTTATTGCCTACTCTATAGAGCGTTTCCTTGCACCAGGCATGCATAAACGCAAAATAACAATTTTCGTGTTGGGACCTCAAAATACAGTATTCCAGTGATTATAGTTATGTTAGCAATGGATTCCCTGACCATCAAAACCCTTAGTGCCTACTCTATAGGTCATTTCTTTGCCGCAGGAACAATGTAAATTGACAAAAAGTTATTTTCGTGCCAGGACCACACACTACAGTATCCGAATGGCTTCAGAATGGACTGAAATCGATTCAAAACACTGTAAAGTACATTTTTAACCACAGTGGAGGGCTTAAACTACTGCATGCAACCAGAGAAAAAATCAAATGACCTAAAGTTGAAAAAATCGGGATTACGGTATCAGGGTCAATTATTCAGGGTTCTTATGTGTCTCAATCGACGTAAAACTAAATTTTACACCATATATGTGAATTTCAGCCTGATCGGCTGAGTTGGTCCAGAGTTATTCCAATCCCCCCCCCAGAAATCTGAAAATCGCCAAAAATGGCCATTTTTAGCATTTTCGGCCAACTTTGATGGTGTATAACTCTGGAACCGTTCCACCTAGAAGAAATACGAATACATTTTTGAAATCCCCGAGGTCTGTAGATTATAATTCACTGAAAAACTCGCGTTCATCCCAACTACAGGAAAAGCTGATTTTTTTCCGTTGCGCAGATTAGCATTACCATTGCGCATTGCGCAGATTAGGTTGCACCAGAGTACCGAGCTCGAGCCACTCTACAACTTTGGTTAAGAGGCAAAAAGCGCTCCGATGCACCCATAAGGAGTTATTCGCAAAAAACCGCCAGTCCGCTCTTTTTTGACATGGACTATAGTTTAGATTAGTCGATTTCCGGTTTCAAGGTGAGCAAAAATGAGAAAGTTCATTTAACGAATTTGCGAATTTTTGCAAACAGCTGGTTGCTCTATGAATAACTGGAGTTTTTAGCATAATCCTTCAAACTAAGGTGACTCAATGCACATCCCAGAACAGCCAAACAGACTAGATTTCTGTGTTTAGGATGGTCTCGTCACGTTTTTGCATATTTTTCATCATATCAAAAATATAAAATATACAATGAAAATCGCTTGAGGCAGTTTATACTGTGAGATTTACACAGATCAAAGCTTCAATTTACTGCAAATTCAGCTCTTGAATTTAATTTTTATTTTTGTTTTACTAGCAAGCAATTTTACTAATTTTTGTTTTATTAATAATTTTACTACAATTTTACTACAATTTTACTAGTCAATTTTGTAGCAATGATGCCAAGATCTTATGAACAATTATGTTGGCGTTTGCTACCTAATTAGTTGCTAAATTTGATCATGATACAAGGTTCTCAAGAACTTTAGAGACAATCTATAACTGAATTTTGCCCATTTTCATATTTATGTTCTTTAATTTTTCAGGATTGGGTCAAGAAAGATGCACCAAACTTTAACACACAAAATTCCCACTGTTTTCGCATATATCTTCTTACTTTTATAGGTACTGTTTCTGAACTTAAAAATTGACCGTGTGTGCGTTTCGGCTTGCCGAGTACATTCTTACACAGCCTGTAACAGGCAGTTCCCATTGGTTTAGCATTATTAAATAGAGCAGCCTTTTAGTGCAAGCTAAAAAAGCCGAGTTGTCGTTAATGCATGCCGTCCATTCTCAAAGGCCCAAGCAACATTGAGCGTTCAAGCCTCAAGGTCGGTCGGAGAACTATAATCTAAGAACCGCTGTGCCCGGATGCAAAACAATTCCTGCCGCTTTTACAGTCCATTAGCCTTTGAGTGTGTTCGTTAGAAGCCATTCAGCCTGAATTGCTACTCTTTTGCGGCAGATAGTATATCAACCACTTATTGGCTGTGTGGGAGGAAGGAAGTGGTTCGTTAAAGGCGGATTGATCTCTGACCTATGTAGAATGTGCAGCCAGTATTTTTGGCTGGCTCGTTTTAATAGTCTAAAGTCTGTTGAAACAAACAGCTACTCTAAAAATGAACGAATCTCTTTGAGTTTTTGTTTATTTTTGCCGATCGGTATCCAATCCATTTAAAAGTGGCGCTATCTGGACTTAAAAACTGAATATAGAATAGAGAATAAAGCAGGTGGCTGATTCTTTAACAGACAATAGACATGCCAAGCTTTTTCAGTTTATTCTAGACTTCAGCTGGCCAGGCGCGTTTGGTTTTCCGTTGCGTGACTAGCCAAGCAGGTTGTGCTGAAGGAAGCCACACAAAATGGAAAATGGAACCGACTCAAAGCCGCGCTGTTACAGCGCGTACAAGTCAAATGTTGCACTGTATTCATTGCTCTTCAACGGGCTCTTCACAACCGTCTGCATCATACTCGGTTGTATCGGAAACATCTTCTTTGCAATCAATATCAGACGCAAGCAATGCTTTGGTCAGGTAATAGCTACTGTCTATGTAACAAAGAGAAATGCAAGAGTTGCAGGTTCTCACTATCTATTTGCTAGCGCTGACTGGTTGGGATTGCCTGGTCTTAGTCGGCTCCTATGGCTACTATGGCTTTTACGCATTCATTCAACTGATACTGGGACAGAGTCAGCCCTACGATTCTCGCTGGGCTTTGCTGGTGGTGATTTTTCACGGTCCACTCTCAACCGCAATGACCGGCTCTGCCTGGACCACTGTATCGATTGCTATAAAGCGATATCTGGCTGTTTGGCGTCCGTTCCAGAATCAAGCCAGTAAGCCAGTTTATTTATTACTTTTTCATTGCTGCCAATGACTGCGTTTTTTGCTCTTTACTTGTCGTTGGTGTAGTTTTCGTTGGTATTTCCACCTTTGCTGTAGTTATCATCATTGCCATCTCTCTGATTGTCTTCATCATTGTCATAACATCAGTGTCTTCATCATGTTGTCTTCTTCGTTGGCACTGTCTTCTTCACCGTAATTGTGGTCAATATGGTACCTAGTATCTAATCAATAATTGACATTTGTAGGTCGTCATTGTATTTGACCACCTGGGTCGGCTTTGCGAGAGGAGTGTCTAAGCATTCTGTCACCCAGGTGGTGTCAGGGCCACCCTTAACGCCTTACGGCACAAAGTGCAACTAGGCATGCGAGTTCTTAAGCTTTATTGTATGTATTCGTTCTCGTCTTTGACCTGCACCGGTAGAAACGAACAATTTTCCGTTCAGCTCACGTGAACGGAAAATTTTGAACAACCATTGCGAGCCAAGAAGCTGATATTTTTTCCTGCAAATTTGTCGGCCACTATTGTTTCTACTAAAAAAACTCTAGACCAGGGGGGGGTAAAACTCGACCAAATCTCAAAATATGATGGGCGCCAACAAAGTTGCCGCCATATAGCTCGTGAATGCTTGAACCGATTGAAATGGTTTTGCCACCGTCCACCGAATTTCCGGCTCTATTGACTGTTTAAGTGACCCGACCACAATGTCTGAAACACGGTTCGATTCGCCAGATCAATGCAGTGTCAACGGTATCGGAATTCACATACTTGGTGCACACACGGGCCTTCACAGGGCCTTTGAACACCATCGTTAATTCATATGACCACGGTTTTTCCGACGTTTTGATCTATAGCTCACGTGAACACGTCTCAATTGGGACGTGGTCTTCACCACTAGATAGAACTGACCGTGATGCTTCCAACGGTGGGTTTGCCGTCTCGTTTGGGCCACGCAATCTTAAGCATAGTGTCCAGAAATCGAAAAAATCTCCTTTCAGGTAGCAGTTAAAAATAAAAATCGCAATTATCCAAGGTGTTGCCGGTAAGCTAGAGAGCTGTCTAATACACCAATCGAAATCTCTTGATTCGCTCTAAAATCTCTATTCAGCAGATGTTTAAATTTACGCTCTGATGATAATCCATAAAAACGTCTGATTTCTGAGGGTCCGTCAGGCCATTGCATAAATCAGCATTAATTTAACGGCCATAAAAAGGTTGCAAAGCAACGTAGCCACAAATCAGCATCATTTTCGAATTGCCCTGACTGTGACGAATCTTTTGCTGTGCGAAATAGCGTTGTCAAACCACACACAAGGGCACGGTACACAGAAACAGCTGAAAAATCCGGGTCTGAAACATGCATTTGCAGGCCATATCTTTACAGCTTTGCAAAAATTGAACCAAGGCAGCTAGAAAGACGTGCTTTACACTCGACTATAGATCTCGCTGGGCTGTGTCGAATATTGGGTTGGTGAGCCTTCTACGGTCAGAAATGAGGAAATAGCAAGATCTGAAACTTTACCTACTTTTCAACCCACTGCCCACCATTAGAAAAATTTAAATTTTGGGCGAACAGTTGAAGATAGGGCGACGCTGAGCACACTGTTAGAAAGCCATGTCAATTCTGCATTGAACGGTGGCAAAACTGTTTCAATCGGTTCAACCTTTCACACGCTATAAGGCGGCAACTTTGTTGGCGCCCATCATTTTGTTAGATTGGCCGAGTTGTGGCCCCTTGCTCTAGACCGACTAACATAACAAACGGCCAGGAATTGAACTCACAGAAGCGTTTCAAAATTTTCCATTCTGTGAGCTGACTATAAAAATTGTTTCTCTCTATTCTACCGGTACTGCTTCTACAGCAGCATAGCGGGATGGCAACAGGCGCACAAAAAATCGCCATTTTTGACTGTCATCATAATCATTGTCATCATCATTGTTGTCATGTCGACCCCGTCCTTCTGCTCCTGCCCCTCCTTTACAAGCTTTTTTTGCAATTTCAGGGAACCTCATGGACAAAACCCCCACAACCTGGTATGCAAACCTAGCCTTCCCCACCCCATCAATGGTTGTAATCTCATCTCTTGCATCCATTCTGTTTTCAGACAGAAGTGCAAAGCGGTATCCATTTGTGTGTCTGTCAGTCGCCCTGCTAGCTCTCCTGTACTGCATTCCAACCTATTTTGAGCTGAGTATTAAAAAATGCTGGGACTCACAAGCTGAGCGGCCCGGTTTTCAACTGTGGCCTGTGCTGCTGCGGAAAAAGAGTTATCAACTGATCTATCGAACCATCTGCTACATGCTGTTGGTGTCAGTTGGCCCATTTGGGATCACATTTTTCCTTTCCTTTCATCTCTGGCGCATGTTATCGGACTGGCAGCAGCGACAAATCCGATTTCGCAACCTGCACTCATGCGAGTCGACACGACTGGTGAATAGACAGCGAGACAAGCAGGGAAGTCGGAGAGTGGCGCTGTTTCTCTCCATTCTGCTGGCCAAATTCCTGCTCTGCCACTTGCTGCCCACGGTCTTGATGCTCTATCGCACAATACTGGGGCCGCAAATTCTACAGTGGCCTGTAACCAAGATTCTCTCAGATGTCGGCAACTTTTTGGTCATTGTTAATAGTGCCACCAACTTTCTGGTCTACATGCTGTGGCAGAAACGTACTGCTAGCTCAGCAAAGGCTGCAGCCAATGAAGATGCCAGTCTGAATTCGTCAGTGGCTCCATGTGTTGGTATGAGATTCACTGATGCAGAGGTGAAGATTCTATCTGATACATGGGCTGAAGCTAAGCGCGCTCATGGAACCAATGTGTTCCTTGGCCTCGTCATGTTCTTGACTGATGAGTACGATGCCATAGAGAAGCTGGTGCAGAGCCAGCCGGGACTCACAGAGAGAATCACGAACCAGATGTTCGAAGTATTTGACCAGTTGATCACAGAAATTTACCAAGACCCATCGCACCGACTGAAAGCGGATAGACTGCGGAAGGCTGGCGTGGCTCACAGACAACAGAAAGTTCATCTCAGCAACCAACTTTTGCGAAGCTTCAAAGCTTTTTTGCTGAGCAACATCTTTCACACAAGAAGATCTGCTATCATTGTTGAGGAGGCGAACAAAAGCGACCAAGAAGTAGAGATCCGAACCTGGAACCGGTTCCTCAGCTGCATCATCTCCGAAATGAAGATCGGCTACATGACTGCTGCCAATGACAGAGTTTCTTTGGTGTGATAGTGTTTGGCTCACGTTAGCATCTACTGTGGGTAGACAGAGACACGCGTGTACGTAGATTTTGAAAGGAGTTTACTTGCTAGAACAATCCAAACAATGAATACAGACTAAACCAGCAGACATCCTTCGTGGACGTGTGTTTCAATAGCATGATAAACTATTACAAACAAACTAACGAGTGGGTTTATAACCCTTTGGGCCATATGGCGTATGAAAAGTGCGGTAAATTGAGTACTGTCCCGATTAGGAACATAGTCACGTAAGTCAATATAGGAACTGCTACCAGATTAACGTTTCCAATCCTCTCTGGAGGCGTAATATTGAAACCGGCGCGATTAGCCGAGTTCTTCAAATCTGGAGCCGATTAGGAGCTGATTGGTTTTGATTTCGGGCGTGTACATATGATTACAATTGATATCTAATAGCGGTCTAATTCGAAATAAAATCAAATCGGAACAGCGTCATAAAGCGGTTTCAATTTGTAGTCATTTCTAATCCTCCCACGGAGCCCGAACGACAAATTTCTAATCGGAACGCCCTCATCGGATTAGTAGCGAGTCACAATTTCGTCAAAAAATCAAATTAGATCGACAAGAATTAGTCCGAAGTTAGATGGTTTACTCGAAGGGGATATACTGTAGATATCTTCCAATAAACCTTGTATTTTCAGTACATGTCACTACTGTTATGGAGAAACATGTCTATATTTTACAAATGCTAAACTCAATACGCTCTTATGCCTTAGCATTGCTTCCGGCTGGCAGCTCATTGTTTACATGAGCTCAGCTATCATTAACAGGCGCCGAGGGTTCCCAGAATAGCAGCCAATCAGAAGCAAGGCTGCAGCCTGGCATCCAGTCGGATGGACTGATGGATTTGGATTGGCTGAGCGAAAGCAAGTGCGAAACCTAAGCCCCGCCCACTGCTCCAATCACAGTGGTCGCTAGCTGTCTATAATTAGATCATGGGCTTGACTATATAAGCCAACAGACTGAGACTCCTTCAGTGATTTGTTAGATTCTTCAGTGATTGGTCTATACAGTACAAATTCACTTCATTATAATTCGCTTATTTTATTAAGAGCCGGTTTTTCTAGGAATCGACTTTTGCTCCTTAACCTCCGGACAAATCTCAACTTTATGTCTCCGATTTAGCTAAAATTTTGTATTTTGGTATAATTTAACCTAAAAAGATGTTCTATCACCTTCCCGGTCGTTTTTGTGAGACTCAATTTTTCTACCGAACCTCAGATCTCGGCTTATAACTCTGGAATCAGTGAACGTATAAACTTGCGGATTGCATATTTATAATCTCATGAGCGTTCTCTTTCAAACGATGCCCTACATGTTCAAATTCCAGACAAAAATTTTTTTTCGAACCCCTTCTGGGCCAAATTTGACCCCCTCAACGGTATTGACCCCGATTTTTTTATTTCATAAAAATGTAGCGCTATCTATTCACTTTTGATTGCACAAAAAATCGAGAAAAAAAATATACATGTAATTGAGTTTTTGGGCCTTGAAAGTTGTCAGGTCGAAAATTTTCCCAATGAAAGATTGCCTTGTAAAAGAGCATATCTTTGTCAATTTTGAACCGAGTTCAGTGATTTTTTGCACACATATTGCACTGTGTCCCTGGCACATACTGCACAAATCTGACCTTGCTGACTCTTGCTTGGTGTCAGTTCTATGCTTCTTGGTCACATTTCAAGATACATTAGTTTACAAAGCAAATAGAATTTCCTGATAATCTGCAGTATCTTCCTGATAATTCGACAGTTGCGACTTTGTTACTGTGTTTTTTGCCATCTTTTCACTAGGTACCTACTACGTACCTACAACTTGACATCTATCTGACCTGTGTCAAGGTTCGGTAACGACAGAGACAGCATATTTGTGGTTTCGCTGACAGCATAGTATATGACTGTCCTGGGACAAGCTTAAGTTATAAATACAATGGTAAGAACAGTTGCAGTTTGTTGCTAAGTTGTACTTAAGAAAATTAACATGCATGAGTTCGTATTTAGAAAGAGGAGCAATAGCCACGCTAAAGTTTGTTGCTGCTGCATACAGCATGAACCCATGAGAGTGTTTAGAAACAAGCAATAGTCAGATTCAATTAGCTAAAGTGATGCAGCAAGCATGCAAGTTGTCTGGAAAGCTATGCACTGACTTTGTTGCTAGTGATCATGTTCAAAGCAGCATTTCATCGCTTTCAACATAGCATGGAATTCCGTGGAATTGGTGGAAAGGTTAACAAACTGTTTGTTGATGCTCTGAACACTGTATGGCCACCTCTGAAAAGCAGTTATACCACACATCAATTGAATTCCCACTATATAGTATAACTTTCACTGGTCACTCATTTGGAGGTGCTCTAGCACTTATTGCATAATCTGACTTAGCATTTACTATACCTGTATTGCAACAAAGAATTTCGCTCTACACCTGTGGGAAGCCAAGGGTTGGTAACTTTGAATTCGCAAAACAGTTCTTTCTCCATGTTCCTCATGCTTGGCGTGTCGTGAAGGCCAATGATTTCCTGGCTAACTTTCCAGACTGTGATGAAAGCAACAGTTGTAGTATTTTCTGTGTTTGTCTATTAGACTGAAATTTTAGGTGCAGCAGTTGAGTGCACAGCATCATCCACTGATGCTTACTATCACAGTGCTCTTGAAGTGAGTAACCTAAGTTAAGACTTGGTTGCGTTGAAGGGCTCTTCTGTCTGGTACAGAATAAAGTTGAACAACAACAATTATTGGTGCACCTGTAGCTTGTCTATTAGCTTGGTTCGGCTGGTGCTAGCATTGAAGAACAACAACAATAACAACTTTATACAACGCACATGTACACCAGAGCAAGCCAGTGATAACCCAATAGGGTTACATGCGAGGTAAATCACTTAGGCAAACCGGCCTTACTCTTGTACTTTTGTGGCCAAAAACACTTTCAATCGATCTCAGTACAGCAGCTACATATTCATTCAACTATTAGTTTATTGTTCGTACCCAGGCCAGTGACCAGGAGTGTCAATCAATACATGCAGTTTTGATCATACATGTAACAGGTCATCCGCCGAAGGGGGAGGGGCTGGGTGGTCTGGCGCCGGCCGGGCAGTGTGGTGCATTTTGAAAATTTGAAACTACAGTCTGTTCAAAAATCTTTGGCGCTGGGTACATCCGGCAGTGTCCCGAATTTATGCGTGGTGTGAACCCCATACATGTATATATGAATCTGTTCCTTTCATCAACGAGATTACTATACTGTTCTCGAAATTTGCATATTATACTTTGCTTAGAAGAAACGGGCCTGACAATAAAATCGACTTTTTTGGCAAAGCGCCAATTTTTGTGCCGATACCAGATTCGCATTCCCCAGCCTTCAGGCATCTCGAAAATACTACTATATGCGAGTCTACGATCAACCCTACCAAAGTTACACTCGATTTTCTAACGCCGACAAGCGGTCAAAATTTTGCTCTCCCATAGTTAAGCACAAAAATTCATTCAAGATCGAACACATGGGGGTTTTTTTCCTCCAACCATTTTCAGCTTTACGGTTCTATATTATTTCGGACATGCTGAATCCAGCGGTCACACTGGTTTTGCTCTACGACTTTGATTTTTGCTAGAAATTTGACCTCGAAGTTAGGGTGTCCACCTGAATTTCAGAAAGGCATAGCCCAATGTATCTTGTGTAGCCCTGGTCAAAACCCCATATATGTACATATGGACCTGATCCTCTCATCAACTACATTACTGTACTGTTCTCGAAATTTGCATATTATACTTTGTTTAGAAGAAACGGGCCTGACAAAAAAATCGACTGTTTTGGCAAAGCGCCAATTTTTGTGGCGATACCACATTCGGATTCCCCAGCCTTCAGGCATCTCGAAAATACTACTATATGTGAGTCTACGATCAACCCTACCAAAGTTACACTCGATTTTCTAACGCCGACAAGCAGTCAAAATTTTGCTCTCCCATAAGTTAAGCACAAAAATTCATTCAAGATCGAACACATGGGGGTTTTTTTCCTCCAACCAATTTCAGCTTTACGGTTCTATATTATTTCGGACATGCTGAATCCAGCGGTCACACTGGTTTTGCTCTACGACTTTGATTTTTGCTAGAAATTTGATCTCGAAGTTAGGGTGTCCACCTTAATTTCAGAAAGTGTTTATGTCATGTCGGCATTATAAAATCGACTGTAACTCTGGTAGAGTTGATCGTAGATCCATATATGGTAGTATTTTCGAGATGCCTGAAGGTTGGGGAATGTGAATCTAGTATCAGCACCAAAATTTGCGCTTTGCCTAAAAAGTCGATTTTTTTGTCAGACCTCTTGCTTCTAACTAAAGTTCAATATGCAAATTTCGAGAACAGTATAGTAATGTAGTTGATGAGAGGAACAGATCCATATATACATGTATGGGCTTTTGACCAGGGCCACACAAGATACGTTGGGCTATGCCTTTCTGAAATTCAGGTGGACACCCTAACTTCGAGGTCAAATTTCTAGCAAAAATCAAAGTCGTAGAGCAAAACCAATGTGACCGCTGGATTCAGCATGTCCGAAATAATATAGAACCGTGAAGCTGAAATTGGTTGGAGGAAAAAAACCACCATGTGTTCGATCTTGAATGATTTTTTGTGCTTAACTATGGGAGAGCAAAATTTTAACCGCTTGTCGGCGTTAGAAAGGCGAGTGTAACTTTGGTAGGGTTGATCGTAGAACCATATATGGTAGTATTTTCGAGATGCCTGAAGGTTGGGGAATTCGAATCTGGTATCGGCACGAAAATTGGCGCTTTGCCAAAAAAGTCGATTTTATTGTCAGGCCTCTTGCTTCTAACTAAAGGTTAATATTCAAATTTCGAGAACAGTATAGTAGTCTCGTTGATGAGGGGAACAGATCCATATATACATGTATGAGGTTCACACCACGCATAAATTTGGGACACTGCCTGATGTACCCAGCGCCAAAGATTTTTGAACAGACTTTAGGTAAAGTAATACTAGGTAAAGTAGTCACCTAAAAAACTAGGTAAAGTAATACTAGGTAAAGTTCTCAGCTGAAAAACTAGGTAAAGTAATACTAGGTAAAGCCCAAAAAAACTAGGTAATACTAGGTAAACCTAAAACACTAGAAAACAAGTCAAAATATTATTTTTGGTTCAATAGAACAATGACAAGTTAGTGGAGTTAAAATTTACAAAATTTTACACATTTCAAGTAAATATTTGTATTTTATTGATCAAATAAGTCAGAAATTCATTATCTGCTGGGCCACTGTTATTGTGGGAAAGCCGGAATTTTGAAGGTTTGCTGACTGAAAAAGCCACGTAAAACTGAAAATATCAAACTAGGTAAACTTGTTCTACCTAGAAGTACCTAGTTATGTGGATTTAAAACTAGGTAAAGTAAAACTAGGTAAAATAGAGTAACCAGCAACTAGGTAAAGTAAATCTAGGTACTTTTCCCGAATATTAACTAGGTAATACTAGGTATACCTAGTTACCTAGTTACCTAGATAAAAAGTGCACCACACTGCGGCCGGGGGAGGGGGGGTCTGAGCCAAAATTTTGGGAGGGGTTTGTGCACTAAAAAACGCTCAAAAATCGAAAAAAATCGCAATTTTTGGGTTGAAAATCGCTAATTTGGGCTGAAATACAGCTAAAAAGTGCTGTTTTACAGGCGATTTTGGCAATTTTTGTGCCTGAAATTGCAAAAAATAGCAAAAATTTGCTCAAAAAATTACTTGCCAGAAAATCGGAGGGCGGGGGGTCGGAAAAGTCGTCTCGGAGGGGGCCATCTGGCGGGCTGGCCTAAGTCGGGTGGGGGCAGACCCTCAGACCCCCTGTTACATGTACAATGTATGCTTTTACACCACAAATATGCTGTCTCTGTCGTTACCGAACCTTGACACAGGCCAGTTAGATGTCTAGTTGTAGGTACGTAGTAGGTACCTAGTGAAAAGACGGCAAAAAACACAGTAACAAAGTCGCAACTGTCGAATTATCAGGAAGATACTGCAGATTATCAGGAAATTCTATTTGCTTTGTAAACTAATGTATCTTGAAATGTGACCAAGAAACGTAGAACTAGCGCCAAGCAGGAGCCAGCAAGGTCAGATTTGTGCAGTATGTGCCAGGGACACAGTGCAATATGTGTGCAAAAAATCACTGAACTCGGTTCAAAATTGACAAAGATATGCTCTATTACAAGGCAATCTTTCATTGGGAAAATTTTCGACCTGACAACTTTCAAGGCCCAAAAACTCAATTAGATGTATATTTTTTTTCTCGATTTTTTGTGCAATCAAAAGTGAATAGATAGCGCTACATTTTTATGAAATAAAAAAATCGGGGTCAATACCGTTGAGGGGGTCAAATTTGGCCCAGAAGGGGTTCGAAAAAAAATTTTTGTCTGGAATTTGAACATGTAGGGCATCGTTTGAAAGAGAACGCTCATGTGATTATAAATATGCAATCCGCAAGTTTATACGTTCACTGGTTCCAGAGTTATAAGCCGAGATCTGAGGTTGGGTCGAAAAATTGAGTCTCACAAAAACGACCGGGAAGGTGATAGAACATCTTTTTAGGTTTTAAATTATACCAAAATACAAAATTTTAGCCAAATCGGAGACATAAAGTTGAGATTTGTCCGGGAAGAGTCGACCCTTAGAAAAACCGGCTCTTAAAATTCTGAACTTTTTCGAAAGCTAAGCTCCTTCTTACACAAAACACAGTAATAATTCATTGAAATAGTAGAATAAAAAAGTACTCTTCTGAGCCTAAAACGCTGAAGGACATTATTCAGCTTGATTATCACTTTTGCTCCAAATCCTTTTATGTCTTTTGAAAATGTCCTTTATCTTTGCACAATTCCCATTTGCAACATTAGAATCTAATCTAGCAAAAAAATTGTTTCCACACCCTTTCTGAACTTCCTTTTGATTTTGAAAACGAGGACCCGCCAATGGGTAAACAGTGATAAGCAATAAATGTCATGGTCAGTATTGTGCCTAGCTCAAATTTGTAAAACTTGGTAAGTATTCAGTAAGTAAATCCACATTTTTTGAAAATCGGTAAGTATGAGCAAGAATGCATAAGGGAAGAATGTTCCACTGCGCGGCCGGCCGCTTGCGGCAGCGTGGCCATGCGCTGCAACAAAATTTCGGGAGGGCGACCGAATTTCGGTCCGCGACCGAATTTCGGTCACCCTCCCGAAAAACTCTTAGGCGCCGTATTGCAATCGAACCCGATTTTGGCCGCTCGTGGCCGCTCATTGTCGTATCACGATTATTGAGAGCGAAGATTAAGCAAGAAAGCTAAAACAAATTGAGGGAAATACAATATAACAATAATATATAATACAATAATAACATTTCATTTTGTTTGCTACTCAGCCACTAGGGATCGTCCCTCCTAAAACGAGTTTCTTCTAAAAAAACATGGTATTTCTTGCGCCTGCAAAGAAAATGTACCGCACGATTTGAGCGGTAGGCGTCCTTCTTTCTTAACGCCGTTTCCCCCTCATCCCTGGCTCCTATACAACAATTGAAAGTTTGCGTAAACACACAGACTCGTCTTTAGCGTCTTTTTTCGACATACTCCAACAGCGATTTCTTTTTGGTAGAGTGGATGGACCCAAATCATTATTAACGAAAAGGTTCTACTTAATCAGTTGAAAGTACAGTTGGTAGGTATACCTGAACCTGAACCTGAAACCTGGGTATCATACATGTAACAGGGGGGTCTGGGAGGGGTCTGCCCCCCCTCCATTAGCCAGACCCCCCCCCCCCCCCCCGGATGGGAGTCCCCCCCCCCCCCGAGACGATTTCACCGCCCCCCCCCCTCCGATTTTTCTGGCAAGTAAATTTTTTCGAGCAAATTTTGCAATTTTTACAATTTCACACACAAAAATTGCCAAAATCGTTTGCAAAAAAGAGCACTTTTTAGCTGTATTTCAGCCCAAATTAGCGATTTTTGGCAATTTTTAGCCAAAAAATTGCGATTTTTTCGATTTTTGAGCGTTTTTTTCAGTGCCCACCCCCCGCCCCCAAAATTTTGGCTCTGCCCCCCCCCCCCCCCCCGGCGCGCGACCCCCCCCCAACCCCCCCTCCCCCATCGGCGGATGACCTGTTACATGTATGCTGGGTATTAACCTGAAAATTGTGAACCTGAACCTACTTGAAAATAAAAGTACTTACCTGACACCTACTAGGTCGGTACTACTGTTATTTAAATATATTAATATTAAAATAAAACTATTATTAATAGTGCCATTTTAATAGTATTAAATCTATATAATCATACATGTAACAGGGGGGGGGGGTCTGGGGGGGTCTGCCCCCCCCGACTTAGACCAGACCCCCCCGGATGGGGGACCCCCCCCCCCCCGAGACGATTTCACCGACCCCCCCCCCCTCCGATTTTTCTGGCAAGTAAATTTCCGAGCAAATTTTTGCAATTTTTTACGCACTTTCGCACACAAAAATTGCCAAAATCGCCTGCAAAACAGCACTTTTTTAGCTGTATTTCAGCCCAAATTAGCGATTATTGGCGATTTTTAGGCCAAAAATTACGCGAATTTTCTCGATTTTTGAGCATTTTTTAGTGTGCCCACCCCCTCCCCCAAAATTTTGAAACCGGAGCACCCCCCCGGCCGGCGCCAAACCCCCCCCCAACCCCCCTCCCCCCATCGGCGGATGACCTGTTACATGTATGATGTTAATATTAAAATAGATGGCCTACTATTATATTAAATTAAATTAAATACACAGGAGGCCTGAATATTAAAATTTATTTTTAATAGTATTTTAATAGCATTTTAATAGTTTTAAACCTTGTTTGACAATCAAGGAAGGAGTTACCTACATACAATACTATTTGAATCATAATTTCACCACAGAAAATGACGAAAATTGAAGATTTCTGACTGCCCTCTGAATCTCGAATGTGTTTTCAGCTGCAAATGGTAGAACTTATCTCACTAATAGGAATGAATGAATGACAAAGGGACCTGAATCTAGTACTGTTGCATGCGTATACGCATTACGCATATCATTACGCAAAGTACGCATTGCGTTTCAGAATGCGTATACGCATACGCATACGCATACGCATTTGAATTTCATTACGCAATATTATTACGCATTCTGCCAAAAGTTTGCATATTTTTGCGTACTGCGTATTGGGTACGAAAAATAGCTACCTTTTCTAATGTCTTGCAAAAAAATTTAGTTCAAGTTGTTACCTAGTAATTATGGTTATTCTTCATGTTTGTAGTGTGAGGTAAGGGTACCAGGAATTTTCTGAGATAATT
>JASANB010001085.1:0-21889 GCA_030248155.1 Sabatieria punctata
GCAGGGCCGTCAATGCCCCTGTGTAGGCCACACTGCCTGACCATCACACACACACCCACATCCTGCCCTTCCTCCGCTACTAGCCTAAACACATGCTTGATGTCAGTCTGGGCGGGTCTCAGTAGTAGCTGTCCCCGTTCCATATGTCCCAACACATGTGTGATTGCTATTGTAGCTTTAGGTGCAATGGCAGCTCCAGTCGGTTCCCATTTACAGTACCTACTCGCTGTCACCAGCTTTCGGTGACCTGGGTGGAGCTTTGCGCCGACCACCAACTCTTTGAGGCAAGAAACTGGCCGCGCTGAGAGGATGAGCGCACGACGTCGCGCACAGTGGCTGTGCAGCCTAAACCACGACACCAACTGTGCCGGCTTGGAAGCCTAGACTGCTAATGCAAGCAATTTAATAAAGTCGATTTAACAAACTTCAAGCAAAGTTCAAGCTTTATCATTGTGGTCTTTATCCCCCTTCAACACACCGGTGTTTCTAATTGTCGGGAAGTCGCGCGCTTCCCGACAGCGGTCGGGAAGATAAATTTTTCAGTTCCCGATTTTTTTGTTGTCGGAAAAGTTTTTGGCATAACAGCTTTTCGACAGGAAAACACTTCCAGATAGCAATTTTTTGAGCTTCCCAATAGTTTTTGGTAATTCCAGCAATTTAGGAAAATTTCCAGAAGCTTATCGGAAAGCTTCTAATGAAAAAACAAAAAATAGCCAAAAAAGAGAGACTGTCGGGCAACATTTTCGTTGTCGGGAACCAGGTTTCCGATAGTTGTTCGTTGTCGGGAAGCGCGTTTCTAAGAATTACGCCAAAACGCCATATGGCGTAGGTATGTTGCATTGGGTTATTAGAAAATTTTGATTTTCACTCTGACCAACTAACTTTTCACCGCTCTAGTTGATTTCCTACCAATTTTTCAAAATTTTCATTAAACTTAGAATTTTCTTTCAAACTAATTGGGACTGTTCTTCCTTTTTGCCTTGTACAGGGTGTTAGGTTTAAATCCGGACAAACTTTAAACTTTCATAAAATTTTTATTACTGAACCGATCGGGCTGAAACTTCGTTTACAAGTGCTCTGTGGTGTTAGCTGTTTCTGGAATCAGTTTATTCCACCATGTCTACTGAACAGGACCGCCGCGCAGCTGTAATCGAAGGTCTCCGAAATAACTGAACGCCGGGCGAAATAATAGAGTTTTTCAATTACCCAAAATCGACTGTTTATGAGATTGCCAAGCGATTTAAAGATCAGGAAGCACAAGAAGAAGGTTCAGGCACATCATCCAGTAAGTCACACAACAGATCAGAGTGAAAAAAGCGTGATAAAGCCTTTTTGGATAAGCTGCAGGAGAAAATCGAAGAGGATCCAACAGTTTCACTGAGAACTCTTGCTGCTAGGATGGAGGCTTCTGTTTGGACCATCACTGAAGCTATCCACAATGATCTGTGATATCACTCCTATGTCCTGAAAGTTCGCCAGCTATTGACAGATGCCCTGAAAGAGCGGCGTCTGGCCAAAGCATGCTGCTGCTCTCATGACTGAAGCATGAAACAGCAGGTCCAAAGGAATTGTGGCCTCCGTCCTCACCAGATCTGAACCCCCTGGATTACTACTGCTGGGGCGTCATTGAGAGAGAGTCCAACAAACGCGCGCACAGTAACATTGCCTCTCTGCGCCAAGCCATAATTGATACATTCGCGAATATGAGCCGAGGAAAGCTAGTCAATGCCTGTAGTCGCTTCCGCAGCCGTATTGAGGCAGTGAGAGAGGCAGGGGGCAGTTACATTGAATGATCTGTTACTACTTTGTTACATCAATGTTTGTGTAAAAAATCTTAGAAATCCGCTGAGTAGTTTGTCAGATATCTTAGTAAATTTTTGCTTGTTTGCTCAGTCCGGATTTAAACCTAACACCCTGTATGTCTCACTATTATGTTTCAATAGATTCAATAAAACAATCTACTGAATGGACGGATAACCCTTTGTCACACACCTGCTCCTACAGGAGGGATCGTCTTTTGGCGGCGGCCGCCCAAAATTTGTCAAAACCATGAAAACCGAACCCGATAGTTGGGAAAATTTTAATGTTTAGACATAGGAAAACCGATAGGTGTTTGGCGGATTTCCGATACCAATTTTTGGGAGGTGTGTAAACAGAGAAGAGCAGCAAGGTTAAAACAGCTCTACTTTCTACACCCAGCGAAACATTCCTTCCCACGTACGCTGAAGAGAGTAACACCTATCTGCGTGTAGCCAAAAGAAATTAGGACACGCCTTCCAGGGACGGGCCAGAAAATCTCACACGATCCCTTACCTTTCCTGCAGACCCAACGGGGTCGACACGGGCTTTTCATGCTACACATCATTTTCTCTTTCACGCATTTTTCATCTGATTTGCAAGATGGGGAACAAATCCCTGAAACACTGGAAAGTTGCGGACGTTTTGTCTTTAATTTTAATCTCCCGTTAAATGCGACACTTTTCGGTCACCATCGTTCCATTTATTGAGGTTCCACAGGGTCTGCAGAAAAAAACCAATCCATATTTTATCGAATAGCAAATCTCAACCGATTTAAATGAATCTTTTTTAGTGAAAGAAATAAATTATTGACAGATTGGTGCAATTATCATTAAGATACTGTTCCTGAAATATTTGCAATCAAATTTGAAACACTGATTTTGTTAATGACCAAACAGTTAATAAAACAACCCAGCAGACATTTTGCTGTAGCAACCGTAAATCTAAACCTAGTCAAATGAATCGTTTTTTTAAATGAAAAACAGGTAAATTCTTGAGAAAATGTTGAAGATTTTACCAAAATACTCTGCTTAGTTCCTGAGATACTTACGCTCAAAGTCAAAACAGACTTTGGCAATGAACAAGAGTGATTCCATTGCACTTCGTAATAAAGCAGATTCCTACTGCTGGGGCTAAATGAGACTTTACTGGAGAAGTAACCGACCGAACGTGTATACCCCCAGTAAAGCCTCGTGACCTTAGCCCTTAGCTGTAGGAATCTGTTTTATTATGAACTGCAACGGAATAATAAAAATCGCTGCTGTTCATTACCAAATTTTCTGATTTTACTATGAAGGCAAATATCTCAGGCACCAATGAACATTGAGCGAATCTGTCAAGAACTTGTTTGTCTTTCATTCACAAAAGATTCATTCAAAATTACGGTTGCTTCAGCAGAAAACCTGCTGGGTTGTTTTTTGGCACACCCTTTACTATTTTACGTACCTTCACTTTGGGCGCCTACACATCGCTTAGCCCCGCACGTGTCAGCAGTGCAACATTTCTGGTCGCCTTTACATTGTCCATCGTTTTGACATTGATCAGCCGACTTTGAAACAGTGCATTTGTCCCGCGAAACGGCCGGACAATAGCCTCTGCAGACCAATTCGAATTTATAGCAGCCATCGAAAGAACGTTTCCGCTCGTATTGACAGTTGGGTCGGTCCGTCGGGTCGGGTGGCGGGGTGAGTTCTGGACAACTGGGCTTTTTGGTCTGGCAAACCAACTGATCTTCACAAGGCGCTTTGAAACATTGCACAGCTCTCTTGACGCATTCTTGGAATGGTTTGCAGGGCGGCTGACAAGTGGTGTTCGGTTTCTGTGGCAGAAGACTGCTGTCTCCTGAGAAATGAAAATACGCTAGAGTAACAAACGAAACGGCTTTTTTTCGGAATTTAGGTAAACCGGCCGAGCGGTGGATTCGAAATTGTGTTATTTTAATTTTTATGTGCACGTATTCGTGTAAATGCAGGTTGAATTATAGATGCGCTCGGGCCGGAATTTCCGGTAAAAAAATCGGCTGGTCCTAAATTAGCCAAATTTAGCAGTTTTTCGGCTCTTTTTCACAGTTTTTCTTTACTGAGACTCAGTTTTGATCTTTAACTGATATACACGTTGTTTTTCTAGGAAAATCAAAGAAAATGAGGTCGAAAATTGGCTAACTTGTCACTGTCAGTTTATTAAGTGTTCTGCATATTTTCATAATGGCAAATTTCATCGTTATAAGCGGCTGCCTACTAACAAAAGTAAACTTCGCGAAACTGTTTTTATTATAAACATATTCAATTCACGTGAGGCGAAATGAACCAGGTCAGGTACCATACAGCTGTAGTAATTTTGCACTGCTTTCAGTTGCATATCTGCTTTGAATGAAACAGTACTAGTCTGTTTTCTGACCAAAGCCCAACAGACATGTACGAACAAAAATTTGCATATTACTCTTACCTTCCACGCAGCGAAATACAGGCTTGCAATCGGAGATGCAGTTTTCTTTGAATTCTAAGCAGACCTGACCGGGCCTACAGCTTGGCGAACAAGTCGGAGTCAGCGTTTTTTCACTTTCTAAAACCAATCTAACCTGTAGTTTGATTAAGGATTATTCTTAGAACGTTCATAGTCAGACAGACCTGTGTCTAGAACGCAGGTGTTCTGACACTCCTGCAGAGTTTTGAAGTTGTTTCCGTTGCCGTAACAGCCGGTGTACTCGAACTGGCGACATTTGCCGCTGGTTCGATCGAAGAAAAACCGCTTCACCGTTTTTTGGCAGAAACCGACGTGCTTTTCGACCGAGCAGGCCGCTGAAACTTTTTGTAGGATAGGAACAGAAGAAGTTGATTTGAAAGCTTTACTGAAAAAAGTACAGCAATTCTACCATGCGTGTAATTGGACGTTAGCCCCTACATAGTTTAAAGCCAAGAGACAGGTTAAGGACCCCGGACCTAAAAATTACAAGCGACTCCATTACTAAACAAACTGGCTCAGATATAATTTTTTAGCTTAAAATGAGCTTAAAAAGCCTTCGAAAACCGAATTTTACGTTTCCAGAGCTGATATTTAAGAGAAATCGGTGTTTTTGCAACCCTATTTAATCGTTTTCTGCTTGTTTTTAGCTCTAAAACGCTATTGGGCAGCCTAAAATAGCCACCTTACTGATAAAACGTGCTACAAGCGTATTTCAGGCGTTTTGGAGCTTTTTGAAATTTTCAACGCCCTCTGGTCGAAACCATCTTGACCCCCTCCTGACGGAAACCTACCCCCTCCCCCAAGCCAGCCCGGAGTGTGTGAATTCTACGCAGCTACCTGGTCTGCAAACGGCAATTTCCGCACACGTCGACCCGTCGCAGTTCTGTTTCAGCTTCATACAGGTCTGGCCCGATTGACAGGGAGGAGAACAGCCAGTTTCTGTGAGAAAATACAGTACGAACGTATAGTGCAAAACTGTTGTTAAGTTTAGAACTATCACACAGATAGCCATACATGTAACAGGTCATCCGCCGATGGGGGAGGGGGGGGGGGGGGGGGGGGCGGGCGCCGCCGGGGGGGTCTGAGCCAACATTTGGGGGGGGGGCACTAAAAAACGCTCAAAAATCGAGAAAAATCGCAATTTTTGGCCTAAAAATCGCTAATTTGGGCTGAAATACAGCTAAAAAGTGCTGTTTTGCAGGCGATTTTGGCAATTTTTTGGTGTGGAAGTGGAAAAAATTGCAAAAATTTGCTCGGACATTTGCTTGCAAGAATCGGAGGGGGGGGGGGGGGGTCGGTTAAAACGTCACGGGGGGGGGGGGGGGGGGGTCCCCATCCGGGGGGGTCTGGCCTAAGTCGGGTGGGGGGCAGACCCCCCAGACCCCCCCCTGTTACATGTATGCAGATGCAGATGAATGCATGGTTTCACTGAAAAAAAACGTGATTTTCATTTTTACATCACATGGGCTACTCCGATGTGCACGCACACACTTTTATGATATGAACCTATCTTTTTAATCCCGGGGTTTCCAACAGTAATGCAAATACGCACTATATGCACTAAGTATACATAGGTGCATTATTATATGTACACTGTATATACAGGGTGCGTCAAAAAAAACAACCCAGCAGATTTTTTGCTGTAGCAACCGCAAATCTCAACCGATTTGAATGAATCCTGCTTTAAATGAAAGATAAATTAATTCTTGAACGATTGGGGTTGCTTTTATTAAGATGCGTTGCTTAGCTCCTGAGATAATTGCTTTAAAAATCAAAACAGAGATTTTGGCAGTGAACTACAGAGATTAAAACAACCCAGCAGATTTTTTACTGTAGCAGCCGCAAATCTCAACCGATCTCAGTGAGTCCTATTTTATATGAAAGACAAATTAATTCTTGAAAGATTGGTGAAGCTTTTATTAAGATACGATGCTTAGTTCCTGAGATATTTGCACTCAAATTCAAAACAGATTTTGTAAGTAAGTAAGTAAGTAAGTAAATTTACTGTCCGAACAGACAAACGAACTGAGCAGATCAAGGGGAGGACTGGGCCGTTTGTCCGGCTACCGCCCTACCCCGTACATATTTTGGCAATGAACAAGAGCGATTTTTATTATTCTGTTGCACTTCATATTAAAACCGATTCCAACTGCTCAGGGCTAACGTAACGAGGTTTTCTGGTGCCACACATGCTTGGTTACTTCATTTGTAAAAGTCTTGTTGCCCCTCAGCAGTAGGAATTCGTTTTGTTGTGAAGTGCAATGGAATCGCTCTTGTTCACTGCCAAAATCTCTGTTTTGAGTTTGAAGGAAAATATCTCAGGAACTAAGCATCGTATCTTAATAAGGCCTTCACCAGTCTTTCAAGAATTTATTCGTCTTTCATTTAAAGCAGGATTCATTCAAATCGGTGGTTGAGATTTGCGGTTGCTACAGCAAAAACTCTGCTGGGTTGTTTTTTTTTACACACCCTGTATATTGTTCTTTTCAACAACTTTTTGTCATAATCTACGAAAATGGATCTATAGTCCATATTACATTTGCGGTGACCAAAAAGTACTGTTTCATCTGTTCAGTTTAACGCAGCGGCTTTGGCCTTTGGTACTAGAAAAGTGTACTGTATTTGCCAAGGTGTTTGATGAGCTACCGGTCCATCAACAAAAAACAACCCGGTAGATTTTTTCGCTGTAGCAACCGCAAACGTCAACCGATTCGAATGCATCCCTATTTAAATCAAAGACAAATAAGTTCTTAAAATTTATGTACCCTGCTTAGTTCCTGAGATATTCGCCCTCAAAGTCTAAACAGTGATTTTGGCAATGCGAGCAAGAGGAACTTTTATTATTCCGATGCACTTCATAATAAAGCGCATTCCTACTACTATGAGACTCTTTACAGGTGAAGTAAACAGAGCGTGTGGGTCCACACTAAAGCCTCCTTAGCCTCAGCAGAAGTAGGGATGCGTTTTATTAAGAAGTGCATCGGAATCTCTTGTTCTTTGCCAAAATCTGTTTCGGCTTTGAGGCAAAATATCTGAAGAACTAAGCAGAGCTATATCAACAAATATTTGTCCAATCTTCCAGATTTATGGATGTTTCGTTCAAATCGTTTGAGATTTGCGGTTACTACCGGAGATTTCCGCTTATAAGACCACCATAGTTAGAAGACCATGGTCTTTAAATAGGTTTTTGTTTCCAGTTATAAGACCATGGTCTTCTAATACAGTCAGGCACTTAACGCCGTTTATGGTACCGACACCATATAAGGTGCCGGTACCATATATGGTACCGGTACCATAGGTAGTGGTACCATATATGGTACCGACACCATATAAGGTACCGTCACCATATATGGTACCGGTACCATATATGGTACCCCCACCTTCGGGACCTGTGGTGGTACCATATATGGTACCGGGACCCTATAAGGTGCCGGTACCATATATTGTACCGGTACCAAATATGGTACCGGCACCAAATATGGTACCCCCACGTTCGAGGTCTGTGGTGGTACCATATATGGTACCGGTACCATATATGGTGCCCCCACCTTCGCGTTTTTCCGGTACCGGTACCATATATGGTACCACTCCGTTCAGATTTCGTACCATATATGGTACCGGCACCCATGGCCAGGGGTAGGGGTACCATATATGGTGCCGGTACCATCTATGGTGACGGTACCATATATGGTGCCGGTACCATGTATGGTACCGGTACCATATATGGTACCACCACAGTCGCCGAACGTGGGGGCACCATATATGGTATCGGTACCATATATGGTGACGGTACCATACATGGTGCCGGTACCATATATGGTACCACTACCCTCGGTACCGGTACCATATATGGTACCGGCACCTTATTTGGTGTCGGTACCATAAACGGCGTTAAGTGCCTGACTGTAATAGGTGGTCACAAAACTGGGTTCATAGACACTCATTTTCCAGTTAAAAGACCATGGTCTTAGTTTAATTGACCGATTTTAGCAGACAATTAACTGTTATTAAAGTGAACAAAAGCTGTCCATCGTGATAAAACAAAGGCAGAAGTACATAATATAGATAAAACATTATTCTGATTTTTGTTTTGAACGCAATACAGTACCTGCTATGCTTCAACACAACCTTTCTTTTTGTAATTTCAAGTAAAGTTTTACAAGTCAAGCGTAAACTGGGCAGGCATGTCTGGAACAGCCATCTAGGTGAAAAACAAATTCAACTATTGGCCAAAAATCTTTTTTTGCAGTAAAATTACATTTTCCAGTTATAAGACCATGGTCTTCAAAAGGGCGCCAAAAAGTGACCCTAAATTTGGGCATTTTCCAGTTATAAGACCAGGTCTTATAAGTGGAAAACTCCGGTACAGCAAAACGTAGAACAAAAGTGCTCAGGAAGACCATTCATTAGTAAATCAGATGAAACAGTACTTTTCATTTACGGTTGTTGAAAAGTAGAGTGAGAACTGGTATTGGGTATTGGGGTGTTTTCCATGTATTGGTATTGATTGGTATTGGGTATTGGGTTTTTTATGCACCAATACCCAATACTATTTAGGACCTATAAAAATCGAGAAAATCGCTGTTGTGAACTGAAAAACTGACCTGAAAAAATCGATGAGATTGACCGATGATTAGGTATACATAGAAAGCCGATTAATAATGCGTTAATAAACTACAAGGTCTAAGGTTATAAGAATGTCTTATACTGTCCGTTTTTCTAAGTAGTACGCTAGTAATTAGTGCAATTTCTCTGTTCTTACCGAAGATAAAAGCTTGCGATTCAATTGTAATTTCTCATTTTAGTGATACAGAATGTACAATGTATTAGTACTGTACCCAGGGATGCGGGTCTGGTACACCCGTTTACGAGTACGAACAAAAAATCCGCCGAAAATAAGGAACACTGTAATACAGTGGATAATGTACGGACTAAAACTGTTAATTTCTGCTTATTTTACCCTCCAGAACGGCTTCTAAATGCTTTCTTAAAGGCTAATTTTTCAAAATTTCTCGCCCTAGTTGGACAGCGGCCCAACCAGGCCTCTTAGAAATTTTAATCCCTGTGAAAGAAATCCTGTGTACACCACTGGAATCTACTTGTTCACTGAAATGCAATTTTTGGTTCAGCTGCGCAAGTATTGGGTATTGGGTATTGGGTATTGGGGTCTCAGGTATTGGGATTGGGTATTGGGTTTTTCAGGTATTGTTCGCACTCTATTGAAAAGTACATACAGATAGTTACGTCAGATACAAATAACAAACGTACGTGTATACATACCCAGGGATGCCTACCAAATTCAAACTTTGATTGAACTTGATATGGTATGGTATAGTATAAAGTTGGCGGTTTGAATTCGATATGGTATGGTAGTACCAGGGATGTGAGGTGGGAAAAAAACACCGGAAAAAAACCGGTTTTTTTCCTAAGGGTCGGAAAAAAACATAAATCGCGGAAAAAAACTCAAGCTAAAAATAGCTAATTTACGTCATTTTTCGTTTAAAAAATGGACTTTTGCTATGTATAATAGGCCATACTGACTCAAAACTGTTAGAAAAACAACAAAAAAGACCAAATTTGGCATGAAAAAACAAAAATGCAAACTGCTGTAAGAAAATTTGCATATAGCGTTATTTATGGAACCTGTCAGGCACTGTTTCATGCCTGTTTCGTGATTTATATCAATGTAACACGTGTATTTCTGGTCTAACAAGACTGAGGAAGGCGCTAGAAAGCGTTAGGAATCATAAAACCAGCCTAGGATACTCAGAACTTGGGCTGGAGTTTTTTTCCGCGATTTAGGAAAAAAACCGGAAAAAAACCGGAAAAAAACTGGAAAAAAACAGGCCGAGGTTTTTTCGGAAAAATATACAACCCTGGGTAGTACTAACTATAGTCCATGTCAAAAAAGAGCGGACGGGCGGTTTTTTGCGAATAACTCCTTATGGGTGCATCGGAGCGCTTTTTGCCTCCTAACCAAAGTTGTAGAGTGGCTCGAGCTCGGTACTCTGGTGCAACCTAATCTGCGCTCGCGCAATGGTAATGCTAATCTGCGCAACGGAAAAAAATCAGCTTTTCCTGTAGTTGGGATGAACGCGAGTTTTTCAGTGAATTATAATCTACAGACCTCGGGGATTTCAAAAATGTATTCGTATTTCTTCTAGGTGGAACGGTGCCAGAGTTATACACCATCAAAGTTGGCCGAAAATGCTAAAAATGGCCATTTTTGGCGATTTTCAGATTTCTGGGGGGATTGGAATAACTCTGGACCAACTCAGCCGATCAGGCAAGAAAATTGTTATTTTTTGCAATTTAGGTGTTCCTGTTGGAGGAGAAAGCTAAATAAAGTAGGTAATCAAGCTTATGAGTTTGTACGTTCGTTCCAGGACCACAATATACAGTAATCCAGTAACATTCGCTATGCCCTGAATGAATTCGCTGATGCCGACAACCTTTAGTGCTTGTCAATTCATCGTTTCCTTGCAACAGAAACACCCAAATAGCAAAAAATAACAATTTTCTCGTCGGGACCTCAAAATACAGTAACCCAGCGATTATGGTTCTGTCAGAAATAGATTCCCCACCCCTGAAAACCTTTATTGCCTACTCTATAGAGCGTTTCCTTGCACCAGGCATGTATAAGCGCAAAATAACAATTTTCGTGTTGGGACCTCAAAATACAGTATTCCAGTGATTATAGTTATGTCAGAAATGGATTCCCTGACCATCAAAACCCTTAGTGCCTACTCTATAGGTCATTTCTTTGCCGCAGGAACAATGTAAATTGACAAAAAGTTATTTTCGTGCAAGGACCACACGCTACAGTATTCGAATAGCTTCAGAATGGACTGAAATCGATTCAAAACACTGTAAAGTACATTTTTAACCACAGTGGAGGGCTTAAACTACTAAATGCAACCAGAGAAAAAATCAAATGACCTAAAGTTGAAAAAATCGGGATTACGGTATCAGGGTCAATTATTCAGGGTTCTTATGTGTCTCAATCGACGTAAAACTAAATTTTACACCATATATGTGAATTTCAGCCTGATCGGCTGAGTTGGTCCAGAGTTATTCCAATCCCCCCCCCCAGAAATCTGAAAATCGCCAAAAATGGCCATTTTTAGCATTTTCGGCCAACTTTGATGGTGTATAACTCTGGCACCGTTCCACCTAGAAGAAATACGAATACATTTTTGAAATCCCCGAGGTCTGTAGATTATAATTCACTGAAAAACTCGCGTTCATCCCAACTACAGGAAAAGCTGATTTTTTTCCGTTGCGCAGATTAGCATTACCATTGCGCGAGCGCAGATTAGGTTGCACCAGAGTACCGAGCTCGAGCCACTCTACAACTTTGGTTAGGAGGCAAAAAGCGCTCCGATGCACCCATAAGGAGTTATTCGCAAAAAACCGCCAGTCCGCTCTTTTTTGACATAGACTATAATTCAGTTTGAATTTGGTTGGTATGATTTTGGTATGAATTTGGTACAGCAGTGGTAATTTGCTGTGATAATGTCATAGAAGCCTTTGGAAATTATGCTCAATCCACCTTTCTTGAGTTTTTTCGAATAAAAACATGCAGAAAGGATTGGGAATATATTTTGACGCATTTGAAAAGTGTTATTAATATAGCCAACAAGCTAGTACTAAAATGAAAACGCCATACCAAAATCAAAATTCTAGTACTAAAATTATCTGGTAAAGGCGTTTGATTTTGATATGGTATGGTATAGTATAGAAGGAGCTGTTTTGAATTTGGTTTGGTATGGTACTAGTACTAAATTCAAAGTTTGATTTTAGTACTAGTACAATTTTGGTATGGTAGGCATCCCTGTACATACGTACCTTGACATTCGGAGAATTTGTGTTTGAACTTGGCGAAAAAGCGACACCAACTAGGCACAGCTTGAACCGAGACAAAGCACTAAAACAGATACTCTATCTTTCATTTTTAATAAAAAATCAACAAATATACATACATAAAGCAGGATAAAGATGACGCTCAAACTTTTCAACTTCATGGCGCGCCGTGATGGACACAGAGCGGCAAGCAAATGAGAGTGGCTGAAAGGGCGGATTTGAGTTAAAAACTTCCGTTGTATTCATTTGTTGGCACCAAAAATAGACACCCAGCCGTCAATTATGACACACGGCAGATGCATACCTACGTCAGCTTTGTTGCCACCGCCTACGCACCTTTTGAATAGCGGGGTTATCTTATTTATTGCAGCATTTATGTAATAATACACTAGAACTGGGTGACCGTTCGAGCTTAAATTCATACTGTACTGAACTACTAATAAAAAAGTAACAAAGATCTCTATTCACTTCTTCACCAAAAAATCTGATCAGTTTCAGTTGAATTTTATTAGGAACCTTACCTAAGAATTTGATAAGAACCACAACATACATGTAACAGATCATCCGCCGAAGGGGTTGGGAGGTCTGAGCCCAAAATTTGGAAGGGCGTTGTGCACTAGAAAACGCTAAAAAAACCGAAAAAAATCGCTAATTTGGGCTACAGCTACAGCTAATACAGCTAAAAAGTGCTGTTTTGCAGGCGATTTTGTAAGTAAGTACATTTATTTCGCCCAAACACAGAAAATGAACGCAATACAAATGTTGGGCGCGGCATACAGACCAGTGTTGTGCCTAGCTCAAATTTCTGAAACTCGATAAGTATTCAGTAAGTAAATCCAGATTTTTTGAAATTCACTAAGTACGAGTAAGTACTGGGTTTTTCAAAGAAAGCCCGGTAAGTACTCAGTAAACAATTCAGTAAACTCGGTAAAACGTTCAACATTCAAAAATATACAATTTATCTGCACATGTTTACCTGATATAGCTTTTAGCTACTAGAATCCTTTTTCAGTGCTGATTGATGAGTTTAAATAATGTAGCTAGACTTTTCAGAATTTTAATCGTGTTTTGTGTTATTTCACATTATTTATTGTGCTAATTAGCATGCATGGAAAGCCTTAAATTATGCACACTATACATAGTGACTAGAGAGAGGATGTGGCTTTAGATGAAAATCTTGGCCAAATCGGTAGGTGAAGATTTGGTGTAATTTTCTCCATTTCCTCACAGTTCATCAGACTGATGCAAAAACGTCAATCAAAATATAGCAAACAGTAGTAGATATAGTTCCTACTTCAACAGTCTTTGCGTCTGATACCGTTTGCAATTCTTCCGCGCAATAGGTTATGCAAGCTGTGAAAATTGCATAAAATTGGCAAAAACTGTGTGTTTTCGTCATTAGCAGATCTATTAGCGAAAGAAAAACCGTATATTTTCCGCACAGATGCGGCGAGCTACCTATTGCAGAAGCTTTTACTCGGTAAACAACTCAGTAAATTTTACCGAGTACCGAGTTTACCGAATTTTTTTCTAATTGAGTAATTCAAAATTGAAACTCAGTATTCAGTAAGTAAAATTAAGAAAAATTTTTACCGGTAAGTAAAAGTACTTACTGTAATTCAAAATAACTAAGTACCGAGTAACTTTTACTCAGTAGTAAATTTACTGGGAACAACACTGATACAGACGACCACGTATGGTCTTGTGTTGCCGAAGTATAGGTCAAATATAGGCAGGCTACTAATTCTATTTGTAAACAGACTAAGATAATTTGAATTGACAACTTCACTAAGTAAATTATTTCATAGTCGGATGGTTCTGACTGCAAATGAGAACTTTCTACAGTTGAGGTTTTTCTTTAACACAGGTAGATACAGTTTCTTATCATCACCCCTTGTAGGCATGGTTTTAGCCCATTCAAAATAGTCTTCAAAACGCATATCATTCAGTCCGTACACAATTCGGTATACGCACTAAGTCAATGATTATACGTCGCGTTTCTAGAGTCTCCAAGTACTGTTGTTTGTGTATACGCACATACACATTTACCATACACAAAAATACACATTGTTTTTTCAATGTGTATACACATCCACATGCACATACACATTGAAAATTCCGATACACATTACCATACACAAACAGTACTCAGTACTGTTTGCGTATTTGATCAGCAAAAGTCTTGTGTGTATTTTTGTGTATGTGTATTTGTGTGTATTTTTGTGTATGTGTATTTGATTTCAAGTTGTTAAGTTTCTAAGTTGTTGGTGCAGAAATAAACAGTAGATATCCTCATAAAGCCTTTAAACGGCCTAAGTAAGTCGATTTCAAAGCTATCCAAGGTTTCCAGCAGCAGACATTGAGAGATTTGATTTTCATAGCATTTCTGACTGAAAATCTGCCAAAAAATTTGCATTTTCAGTACAATACACATACACAAATATACACAAAAATACACATTGTTTTGTTGAATGTGTATACACAAATTACCATACACATTTGAACGTAAATGTGTATACACATACACAAACAGAAAATCCAATACCAAACAACAGTATCTCCAAGTCAAATTTTCGAAGTCGGTCAATATAGAAACCCTGCATTTGATTTTTGTTTAGCCGCAGTGTAAACGAGCTCTGGACGCTCTCCAAAACCCTAATATCCTTCACTTTAAAAGGATTCCAGACTGGGGTGGCAGACTCTAATTTTGGGCGGACGAACGATTTGTACAATTGAAGCAAAAAAATCAGGATTTCTACTACAAAAAGCTGCAAATATCAAGTTTGATTTCACTGCAGCCTCTTTTGCAACTTTAAGACAATTGGTAAGACACAGGTTTCAGGTTCAGATTTTTACCAACCGTTGCAGTTTGAGCTAGTATAAGCTGTCTTATGGCGTTGGAATAAATGCTAGCGCTTACCTTTGATCACTTATATTTCGTGAGAATCTAATTTATTTATTCTGCTACACGCTGGGAAAATTCGTTTCTTTGATAAATGACATTTCCAAAAGGTAGAAAAAACGCGGTTTAGCTACAGGGTGTCTCAAAAAAAATGATCACATTTCGTTATACTGCCATTTCCGTAAATTTTGACCAAATAGGCTGAAATTTGAACCATAGGTGCCAAAAGTCGGGCAATTTTATGTGTTAAAGTTTGGTGCACTAGGCTTGACTCAATCCCGAGAAATTTCAAAAAAAGTGAAATTTGGTAATTTCAATTGTGAAAGTCGGTCACCAAAAAATGGAAACATTTCCTTTTCCTGTATCTTTTCTAATTTTTGACGGAATTGGATGAAATTTGGAGTGTAAACGCAAAAGTTCAGGGTAATTCGTGTGTAAAAAGTTGACGCATGAACTCCAACGACATCGTTAGAGCTTAGGCGATAATGTAATGTAACGTTTTTTCGGTGACCGGCTTTTGGTATTGAAATTACCAAATTTCACTTTTTTTGAAATTTCTCGAGAATTGGTCAAGCCTAGTGCACCAAATTTTAACACATAAAATTGCCCGAGTTTGGGCACATATGGTCCAAATTTCAGCCTATTTGGTCAAAATTTGCGGAAATCGCAGTGAAAAGAAATGTGATCATTTTTTCGGTGACCGGCTTTCACTATTGATTTAACAAATTTCACTTTTTTTGAAATTTCTCGGGAATGAGTCAAGCCTAGTGCACCAAACTTTAACACATAAAATTGCCCGAATTTGGGCACCTATGGTCCAAATTTCAGCCTATTTGGTCAAAATTTGCGGAAATGGCAGTAATAAGAAATGTGATCATTTTTTTGAGACACCCTGTATATTACAAGTTTTATACTTAGGTAGCGCTATTCTGAGGACTTTTTGCGCCACACAAGTGTAGTTTCTATAACTTTTTGGGCCTTAGCTGTTCACAATGCCCAACCCCAAAATAAATATATGTAATTACCTATAACAGAAAACATGGGTGGTTTTGTAAATTTTCGATAAGAACGGAACTGTTTACACTACATAGGGACCGTCCATAAACGACGTCGTCTTGCGGTGTTTTGCAGGCGATTTTGGCAATTTTTGTGTCTGAAATTGCAAAAAATCGCAAAACTTTGCTCAAAAAATTACTCGCCAGAAAAATCGGAGTGAGGCGTAGACCTAGTTCCCAACCAAATTTTAGTTTGTAGTTAGTGGTTAGTAGTCAATTTGTAGTCCCTTCGGCTGTGCAAAAACGACAACATCGGTTTATGGGGAGGTGGTTTTGGGTACTAAAAAGCACTAAAAAATCGTAAATATCGCAAAAAAATCGCTAATTTGGGCTCAAATATTGCTAAAAATGCATTTATTTTTACGTGCGATTTCAGAACCTTTTGTGTCTGCACTTAGAAGCTAGAAGAGTGAGAATCGTGGAAAGCTGAAGGAAAATCGGCAGCTTCACCTTCTTCCACTCCAAATCGGCCGATTCTCGGGATAGTACTTCGGCGGGACGATTTAAAATAGATCAAAGTGGTGTGGCTGGAAGGAGAGAGTTTGTTGAAGAAGTACAGAAGCTAGAAGAGTGGGAATCGTGGAAAGCTGAAGGAAAATCGGGGCTAAGTAGCCATCTATGACTACAAAGGCAGGTCCAGCTCACTTTCAGCCAAATACGTATCTACATAGCTATATATGGCTATGTAGCCATATATGACTAAAAAACAGGGTCCGCCCACTTTTAGCCATAGATGGCTATGTAGCCATCTATGGCTAAAATCGAGGAGGCCCCACACTTTTAGCCATAGATGGCTACGTAGCCATAGATGGCTATGTTGATACGTAGCCATCTATGGCTATGTAGCCATCTATGGCTAAACTCGAGGAGGCCCTGCCTTTTTAGCCATCTAAGGCTACGTAGCCATAGTTGGCTATGCCGTGGAAGAGTGGTAGCCATAGAAGGCTAAGTAGCCATAGAGGGCTAAGTAGCCATGTATGGCTAAGTAGGTGCTCATTAGCCATCGATGGAACATCATAGCCATAGTCGGAGAGGTAAGCCATAAAAGGAACCGATTCCTCTATGGCTTAGTCTCTCTGACTGTCTAATATCCTCAGGTGACATAATGTCACCCCCTAGGGTACGCCTTCGAATTGCAACTAAGGCAAAGCATTGTCCTAGAAAGTGAAAGGCGGTTTCTTCTTCTTCCGCACAAAGCGCACAGAGAGAGTCCGCCGCCACTCCAATGGTGCTTAGATGCTTATTAAGTCCAGAATGGCCAGTAAGCACACCTACCACTATTCTTAAAACTTTGCGAGGAAGTTGCAAGAGCTTATGTCTGGTCCTTAGATTTGGGCCATCAATGAGCATCTTGGCCTGCCTGCAACTATCTAACGACAGCCAGTATGTATAGTGCTGGCGACGGGTCCCCTCTTACACACCTGAACAGAGATGCCAACAGCAGGTTCCGGTCCCACGAATGAGGTCTGAGCACCATACCGAGCCGGTCGGTCTGCTTGCTCATTACCCTCAATACCCGAGTGACCTGGAACCCATATCAATTTCTCCACTTTTCCAGTGGCTAAAAACTCCAGTGCTTCGAGGCACTCAGCAACTAGTTTTGAAGAAATTCTATGGGCAGATAATGCTTTCAGTGCTGCCTGACTATCAGAGAATATGCATATCTCTGAGCCTTGAAAACTTCGAACTGCATCACTGCAGACACATACCAGAATGGCATAGATCTCTGCATGAAATACAGTTGCAAACTGACCAAGAGGAATTGACATATTACTGTCGAATTCCTTGTCTTGACACAAGTATACTCCAGCCCCCGCTGAGTTGTTCAGAACTGAGCCATCTGTAAAACAGCTCAGGCTGTCAGCTACAGTGGGTTCTGTTGTCTTCCAGTGATCCCGTGCAGGGATCAGTGTGGTGCACTTTTTATCTAGGTAACTAGGTATACCTAGTATTACCTAGTTAATATGCGGGAAAGTACCTAGATTTACTTTACCTAGTTGCTGGTTACTCTATTTTACCTAGTTTTACTTTACCTAGTTTTAAATCCACATAACTAGGTACTTCTAGGTAGAACAAGTTTAGCTAGTTTGATATTTTCAGTTTTAGTACGTTGCTTTTTCAGTCAGCAAACCTTCAAATTTCCGCTTTCCCACAATTACAGTGGCCCAGAGAATGAATTTCTGACTTATTTGATCAATAAAATACAAATATTTACTTGAAATGGGTCAAATTTCGTAAATTTTAACTCCACTAACTTCATCATTGTTCTGTTGAACCCAAAATAATATTTTGAATTGATTTCGAGCGTTTTAGGTTTACCTAGTATTACCTAGTATTACCTAGTTTTTCTGGGCTTTACCTAGTATTACTGTACCTAGTTTCTTAGCTGAGAACTTTACCTCGTATTACTTTACCTAGTTTTTAGGTGACAACTTTACCTAGTATTACTTTACCTAGTTTCAAATTTTCAAAATGCACCACACTGGGAGGGATCAAAACCTGGAAAGGCTTTTTAAAGGAGTGTCTAGGGACCATATTGTCATTCCGGTAACCAAGCACAGTTACCTGTCCAACTTGTTGCCCCTGATACTTCAAATGACCGTTTCTATCAAGACGGTCATAAGATGCCCATGCCTCGGCCTCTATATAAATGCTAAGAGGAGGAAGAACTATGTAGAAGAGTCTCCAATGCCGCTGTCTGAGTGGTGCGAAAGGCCCCTGTGATATACAGGCACCCCAGGCGTTGAACACGACCCAGTTGCTTCCTAGACACCACAGGGTCGAATCGCGGCCACCACACAACAGCAGCATAACTAACCATAGGACGTATGACTGTGGTATATAACCAAAAAGCTACTTTGGGTGTTAATCCCCAAGTTTTTCCAACTGCACGACTGATTTGCCAGAGGGCAGCAATGGCCTTATTGGTTTTCTGCTCTAAATGAGCACTCCAAGTGAGCTTGGTATCAATAGTGACCCCAAAAACTTCACTTGTGAAACCAATTGCAATTCTTGCCCATAAAGGCAGAAAACAGACTAGTACTGTTTCATTCAAGGCAGATATGTAACTGAAAGCAGTGCAAAGTTACTACACCTTTTTGTACCTGAAGTGAATTGAATAAATGTTTATAGTAAAAACAGTTTCGCGAAGTTTACTTTAGTTAGTAGGCAGCCGCTTACGGTTAACGATGAAATTTGCCATTATGAAAACATGCAGAACACTTAATAAACTGACAAGTTAACCAATTTTCCACCTCATTTTCTTTGATTTTCCTATAAAAATAACGTACAGTATCTATGAGTTAAAGATCAAAACTGAGTCTCAGTAAAGAAAAACTATGAAAATGAGCCGAAAACTGCTAAATTTCGCTCATTTAGAGCCAGCCGATTGTTTTACGGAAAATTCCGGACCGAGCGCATCTATATCCCAACCTGCATTACAACATGTATACGTGCCCTTAAAAATTAAAAAAACACAATTTCGAATTAAACTTCTGCCTTTCAGCGCTCGGCCCGTTCCCTAAATTCCGCAAAAAGGCCGTGTATTTTGTTGCCCTAGCGTATTTTCATTTGCCAGGCGACAGCAGTCTTTTGCCGCAAAGACCGAACACCACTTGTCAGCCACCCTGCAAACCATTCCAAGAATGCGTCAAGAGAGCTGTGCAATGTTTCAAAGCGCCTTGTGAAGATCAGTTGGTTTGCCAGACCAAAAAGCCCAGTTGTCCAGAACTCACTCCGCCACCCGACCCGACGGACCGACCCAACTGTCAATATGAACGGAAAGGATCTTTCGATGGCTGCTATAAATTCGAATTGGTCTGCAGAGGCTATTGTCCGGCCGTTTCGCGGGGCAAATGCACTGTTTCAAAGTCAGCCGATCAATGTCAAAACGATGGACAATGTAAAGGGGATCAGAAATGTTGCACTGCTGATATGTGCGGGGCTAAGCGATGTGTGGGTGCCCAAAGTGAAGGTACGTAAAATAGTATAGGGTGTGCCAAAAAACAACCCAGCAGGTTTTCTGCTGAAGCAACCGTAATTTTGAATGAATCTTTTGTAAATGAAAGACAAACAAATTCTTGACAGATTCGCTCAATGTTCATTGGTGCATTTGCCCTCATAGTAAAATCAGGAAATTTGGTAATGAACAGCAGTGATTTTTATTATTCCGTTGCACTTCATAATAAAACAGATTCCTACAGCTAAGGGCTAAGGTCACGAAGCTTTACTGGTGGTATACACGTTGGGTCGGTTACTTCTCCAGTAAAGTCTCATGTAGCCCCCAGCAGTAGGAATCTGCTTTATTACGAAGTGCAACCGAATCACTCTTGTTCATTGCCAAAGTCTGTTTTGAATATGAGCTTAAGTATCTCAGGAACTAAGCAGAGTATCTCGATAAAATTTTCACCATTTTCTCAAGAATTTGAAGGGTCCCGTTGGGTCTGCAGGAAGGTAAGGGATCGTGTGAGATTTTCTAACCCGCAGCTTGTCGTTTCTCTCTTCAGCGTACCTGGGAAGGAATGTTTCACTGGGTTTAGAAAGTGCAGCTGTTTTTAACCTACTATTTTTTCAGCCGTTCAGCTACACGCAGAGTTCAAATTATTCTTAGAAGTTTGCAGCCGATTTTTAACGCTCTATTGCAAATAAAACGGCATCTTTCCTGAAGATGCTTGTCAGACAGTATTGTTTACTAAAGTAAGTCGTGTAATGGTTTGTCGAACCCCACTCACTTAAGTCATAACGTAATTCTTTGCATGGTCCCTAGGTAGGGGCCGTCCATAAACGACGTCGTTCCAAAATCCCGATTTTTCGGACCCCCTACCCCCAAAATCGCCTTGCATCGTTTCTGGGGACCCCCTCCCCCCTAGGCGACGTCGTTTTCCGTTTACCCCCCATAAAAGTGCAGTACATGCAGTACTGTCATTTTGTCTTGTTGCCATATTGCACAATGAATTGAATAGATCCCCTCAGCCACTCTGGGAAGCTTTTCTGAATGTAGAAATCTTTGACGGAATATACATAAATCGAAAATAATGCATTCAAGCTTCCCTAAAATTCCGAAAAAAGCGACGTCGTTTTTTGCTAACCCCTCCCCCTCCTGGTGCGTCGTCTATCGTCGTATTTCAGCCGACCCCCCTCCCCCCTCTGGAACGACGTCGTTTATGGACGGCCCCTAAAGGCGTTTCTCTCTTCAGCGTACGTGGGAAGAAATGTTTCACTGGGTTTACAAAGTGCAGCTGTTTCAACCTTGTTGCTGTTATATATCAGTTCATAGCTTTTGAAAAAAATGATAAGAAATCAACTGTAGCGGTGAAAGGTTAGTTAGGTGAAAATCAAAATTTTCTAATAAAGACCACAATCATAAAGCTTGAACTTTACTTGAAGTTTGTTAAATCGACTTTATTAAATTATTTGCATTAGCAGGCTTCCAAGCAGCACAGTTGGTGTCGTGGTTTAGGCCGCAAAGCCACTGTGCGCAACGTCGTGCGCTCACCCTCTCAGCGCGGCAAGTTTCTTGCCGCAAAGAGTTGGTGGTCAGACCCAGGCCACCGAAAGCTGGTGACAGCGAGTAGGCAAATGGGAACCGACTGGAGCTGCCATTGCACCTAAAGCTACAATGGGAACCACACATGTTTTGGGACATATGGGAACGGGGACAGCTACTACTGAGACCCGCCCTGACTGACACCAAGCATGTGTGCTGGATAATAGCGAAGGAAGGGCAGGATGTGGGTGTGTGTGATGGCTAAGCAAAGCAGTGTGGCCTAACGAAGGGGCTATGACGACCCCGACCCTCAATCCATCAATC
>JASANB010001086.1:0-11204 GCA_030248155.1 Sabatieria punctata
TTTAGGGGGGAGGGAGGTTTTCCTCAGGTGGGGGCCGAGGGGGTTTCCCCCGAAGGGGGTCCCAAATTTCAAAAAGCTCTTTTAAGCTGCCAAATAGCGTTTTAGAGCTAAAAACAAGCAAACAATGACAAAAGGGCTTCCAAAAAGCCCGATCATGAAGTATCAGCAGTGGAAACGCCAAATCGGTTACCAAAGGGTTTTCAAGTGAATTTTAGGCTAAAAATTTGTTAGCACTGGAAGCACTACTAGTACTTGTATTTTTGGGTCGGGGGGGGGGGTCCGTTAACCAGTCTCGGGGGGTGAGCGGGGTTTGGCCTTTTCAGCTAGGGGTAACCCCCCAAACCCCCTAGTACATGTATGGTTCCAGATTTAATTCAATCAAAGTGAGTACGAAAAAAGCGATCAGCGGTATGTGCTATTATTCTGCTGTAGCAGGACGTACCTGTGTTAACCGGCTGCTGTTGCTGCTTGACATGGCTGGAGGTTGAACACAGACGAAATGCCACCGACTTGTCTCGCCTCGCTTCACCTCACCCCTTTTCTGGCTTTCCCTTTTCTGGCTCTCAAAAGAGAGAATATAGCTACACCGCTCACTCACATGTAAACAACACATCTTGAACAGGGATGCACAAAATGAATTGAGAAGGAGGCACTGTGTGTTGTTTTTACAAAGCTCGCATATCTATTGCCTACATAAAGAAACAGAGCTGAAAACTCTCAGATATGCTTATTAACAAATAATAAAACAAATTTCGAGTATACAAACGACCAGATAATTTATTGAAAATCTGGGGCAAAGCAGCGGATATCCGTAGAATAGCTATATTAACGCGAAGAAGAATGAATGCAAAAGTATCGAACAATAAACAAACCGAAACTGACATTGTTTGCTAAAATTTATAAGGTTACAGAAACTTCAACACCGTTTGTGGGGCTAACGGCAAACAGCAGAGAGCCAATTCTTGTATCATTCGAAAGCCTGAAGTCTACTGTACTCAGAACCGATTGAAACCCTTGCGCCAAATTCGTCGTTTTTTCACAAGAACGAGGAACATGAAAAAAATCCACGAAAAAGCCGATTTTCAGTAGTTAAGAAAGAATCCAATTTGTGGGGACCGCGTCAAACTGCGCTAAGAAAAAGAGTGGTGCTATATAGGTAACAAGTTACGCTGATTTCAAATCCGATTGAAACCAATTTGAATACACTCTCCTTTCAACAGAAAATGGACGTTGAAAAACGACGAATTCAGTTTTTGAGAAAAAAATGCTCTTTAACGGCTGAATTATGGTTCAAAAAGCATCTTATTCGATAGCTCGTACTCAGTTTCATATAAATACATCAATTCCTCCCATCAATAACCGAATTTGCGCTTGAAGTTGCGCGAACCATTGAAGGACCATTTTTCGACCGTTTTTTGTAAACTTCTAATCCGCAGCACGGGCGCGTGCCGCGCCCATCCCTACTTGTATTCTTTCAACATGCAGTGTGGAAGATGTGCCTCAGCCTTACAAGTAGTCCAGCAGACTGGACATCTTCAGTTATTCGACAATCTATCTTGTATAAGGGAAAATGCGACGAGCCAGGTAGCGTCAATTAGTCTTTGACATAGTGGAGTTTTTTGCAATGTTACTATTAATAGGTAAATGGTTCTTGTTAGTCTTTCTTCCTTGCTGTTTAGGCTAATGCTCGTTTCTTGTGGTATTGGCTACACAGTTTAATGTAGAAAATAATTTAAAAGTTGAGAGACTATTTGTTCTACCCCAAGGCCTAACTCGCTGACATTTGTTAGGCGTCTGGCGTCTGCTTGCGTCTTTTTGAGAGTGCGGTTAATAATATGAAAAGGGACAGAAAATACAGTATAGCTATTTTTATATATTTTGTTTCTTTCCTTGCAAGAGTAGTTATAAGTATCGCTTTACTTGGCTGCATTAAACCGATGATGAATCATTAATTGATTCTTCTACTATTGCTAGTTATTCTTCAACAGAGGGAAACTGGTTTAGTGTTTATTACAGTTATTAATTATTTCTGGACCTGGAGACTGCTACGAATGGAATCCGCAGCTTCCGATATCCAGGCGCAGGTAAGTAGCTACCAGCCAGTGTCATAATCCATCATTCTCGAGGTCGTTGAGTTGCCGAAAAAATTGGCATAAACCTAGGTACGCCGAAATATATAGGGTAAGCCGGGGTAATTCGGCACACCATCTTCAGTTTTTCAAGAATATCTCGGCCCAACTTAGCAGCAGTAACCTGGTTTTTGGTCTGGAATTTTTCAATTTTTCTTAGTTACGCTGTGCAAAAGGTCTGAAGCCATTCCGACCATTCTACAACTAATGGCGAGCGATTCCTTTTCGATTTTATTCATGTGCCGAATTACCCCACCGGTGGGGCAACTCGGCACAACGCGGAAAATTTGATTTTGAAGCCTAATACCCCCATCTTAAGGAATGCTACGATTAGATCCACTTCATCCAAGTCTGTAGTACAATTTTTGCCAGCATTCTACAGTTGTAGCTGCTTTTATAGCTTTCTAAACGTTGAGATGAAATGGTCCCCAAATAATTTGTTTTTTTTTATTTGGCAATCGAAAATGGCAGAGTTCTAGCGTTATACTTTTATGTAGCTCTTGTTTGAAGATTTCTAGCTTTTGTTTCAAGCAGAAAACCTACTTTGTATGTGTAACAGTGCTTGAAGAAATGCGTAATTTGCATGCACACAAAAACATGCTAAATCGAGCCTTCATGTGAAAAATGTTAATGTTTTCATCCTATTAACACTGCTAAAGGCTTACTCGCCAGGAAAATAAGCAATTTGCAGTTGCTTAACAATTTTTATTCATTAATTAAAATTATTAATTAGTTAATTAATTAGCGTAAAATAACATGTTGCTGTTTAAAATCAGCATGGTGATGCTTAAATTACATAGACTAAGCAAAATAAACATTTTTGAACAAAGTTTTTACAAAAAATCGATGTCAAAATCTGCATGCCCACTTGTGCCATTTTGCCCCCATTTCGTTCTCAACAACTACTGCACCGATTTCAGTGAAATTTTCACGGAAAGATATTTTTATGAAACCAACCTAAACGCAGATTTTTAATCTGACCGAGCTCTTATAGTTTTAGGTTTATTCAGCTTCGAAAATTGACTTTTTTGAGCGAGTGCTAAATGATTGCCTGTGACTCAAGACTGACTACAGATACAGAGCCAATATTTTGCACACAACATCTTCACACAGTAAGCTTTATAAACAAGAAATAAGAACTCAGCTAGCTTCTTTCGTTCTGGCACAATATTCCAATGAAAAATTTTGTGCCGAATTCCCCCCTGTGCCGAATTACCCCGGCCTACCCTAAATCGGAAGCTAAACCTATGCCTTCAAAAATTTTCAGCCCGGGTAGGGGGTGTGGTCATTAAGGGTAGGGCTAAACCCCTAACCCCAGCCCATTATGGTCTAGGTATAGATGGTAATCTAAATATGAATTCTACGTGTTATTAAGCTGCGTGCAGCTGTAAAAAGTCTGAAGAAATGGGTATCGGAGCAGACATCAGAAGGGCAGAAAAAAGAGTTGTTTTCCGATCAACAACACCCTTTGTATTTGATGTGCATCTCTAAGAAAATCGCCGAACACGATAAACTAAAATACATCAACGTGTAAGTTGTAGATCTGCCAATTTTCTACTAAACCACAGTTTTATTCTGTTTTGTTCTTCTGTTTAGTCAGTTGCCTCACCCGTTTCGCGACCCGAAAACCACCTCAGTTTGCCTGTTCACCAAAGATTTGGACAGAGACAAGTTTAATCCGGACGTGGACAAAGACGCTCGCAAGTTTGAGGAGTATTTGACCTTCGAAAAAGGGGTGCAAGGCTTAGATCAGGTTGGATTTTTATTTTGTGCAAGTGTTTAGTGCCTTGAATTAACTGAGAGAACAGTTTATTATTATGAAATTACGTTAAGGAACCGGTAGCCAATCGGGGGTTTCCCCTCGCCTTCGTGAGTGAGTGTTTCTAGCATTCATGTAACAGCTCCGGGCCGACCTGGGGCGAGGGAGGCAGGGGGGTCCTCAGGTGGGGGGTCGAGGGGGGGGGGTTTCGCCCAGGTGGGGGTCCCTAATTTCGAAAAGCTCCAAAACGCCTAGAAATGCGTTTTTAGCAGTTTTTTTTCAGTAAGGACGCTAAAAATCGCTATTTTAAGCTGCCAAATAGCGTTTTAAAGCTAAAAACAAGCAAAAAATGACAAAAGGAGCTTCCAAAAACACCGATTTTTCTCAAAAATCAGCAGTGGAAACGCCAAATTCGGTTTCCAAAGGCTTTTCAAGTGAATTTTAGGCTAAAAATTAGTGATTTCTGACCCAGTTTGTTAATACTGGAGCCACTACTAGTACTTGTATTTTCTGATCGGGGGAGGGGGTCCCTTAACCTGTCTCGGGGGGTGAGGGGGGTTGGCCTTTGCAGCAGGGGGATAACCCCCCAAACCCCCCTAGTACATGTATGGTGGGGAGATCACTCGAATTTCAAATTTTGAACACAGATGACTGAATGTGGTATCAAACGACTGCTGACGATCTCCTGATTATTATTTTACACATCAAAATCTAATTACTGTATGCTATATCAAGTTCTACCCCAGATTATGCGTTTCGGCGTGTGGTCAAATCCGATAAACGGCCACAGTCGGAGTTGCGTCAATTAGTGTGAAATACTGTAATGCACTGTAAAACGTGCGCACCCAAATTGTAAATCTTTAACAAATATGACCACATCCGGTATCAAACAACTACTATTGACTTGTATATTATTGCCACATTATATTACATCCACAACCAATTACTGCATGCTATCTCAGATTACGCGCTCATCATATCGCCTTACTTCATCGATTATCGGCCGATTTCCCCCGCAACCCCCACTTACTAAAACAATCGTAGCATTCGAGTCCGCCGACAGATATGTCTCCCCACGGGGATTTGGGTAGGTATGACGATTAGCTATCGATTAAGCATAAACATAACAATATTCGTCCAAGCCCAAGGACGGTGGCCCCTTTTGAACGAAAATCATCACTATGAAAAAAATAGAAAAAAGAAGTTTTCTCAGTCATCTTTTGAAAAATAGCTATCAATTTTACTTTGTGAGTAGGCCTACCTTAGATGCATATTTCGGCGCATTTACTTTCAGAGATCCTTGAACAACAAATTAAAAAAAAATAAAAAGAATGAAAATGCGCGATTTCGACCTCCCTAACTAAAACAATCGTAGCATTCGAGTCCGCCGACAGATATGTCTCCCCACGGGGATTTGGGTAGATATGACGATTAGCTATCGATTAAGCATAAACATGGCAATAGTCGTCCAAGCCCAAGGACGGTGGCCCTCTTTAAACAAAAAAATGGCCAAAAATGTACACACTCAAAACACTAATCGGCGCAAGTAGTGATCTCCCTATGTATGGTTTCTAGGTTGATCAGAAACCCTAAACAGGGCTTAAGAACTGCATTCAAATCACTAAATAGGGTTTTTCAGTTATTTTGTAACTAAAAAATTAGCGATTTCTTAGCCAGTTTGTTAGCACTGGAGCCGCTACTAGTACTGGTATTTTGGGATCGAGGCGAGAAAGGGATGAGGGTTTTGTCTGCATTTAGCATGTCCGGGCCGGCTGCTACCAGTATTTTACCACATAATTATTAGATTCTAGCTACTGCCCCTACTTATCTTTTACTTGAAACATTCATTTTCACATACAAACAACCTGGCACAGTAATAGTGATTGTATCTTGTGGTGACACGGCACTACCATAACAGGTCAAAGCCGGCCTGGCGGAGGGGTATTTCGCACAAAGAGGGGTTTACAATATTTCAAAAATCTCCGAAACGACTGCTGGAAATATGTTTTAGCGCCCGTTGTTTCGCATTTTTATTAGTGCAAATATCCTTTAAGAGGTAGAAACAAGCATAAAATGACAAAAAAGAGCTTGTAAAAACACCGATTTCTCATAAAATATTTGCAGTGGAAGCGCCAAATTCATGGTTCTTAAGAGGATTTTGAGCTAAAAATTGGTGATTTCTGAAGCAGTTTGTTAGTATATATTGGAGCCCGAAGCAGGACTATTAGGCGATGCCGATTAGGCGACGCCGATTAGGCGACGCCGATTAGGCGATTTAGCGGTACTATTAGGCGACGGTACTATTAGGCGACAGAAATAATTTTTTTCTATAAATCCGTACGGCAACATAGGTTACCACTAAAACATAGCACAACAATGCAAGCAGCACAACAGCAATTAAAACAAAGTATAACAAAATAGCAAAGCAATTTCAAGGACTCATTTAAAAAATAAGTGCAACACCAAGGATGGATAAATTCCATCTCACTGAGCACTCATTAGTAGAGAAGAAAACATTTCTGCACATGTCGCCATACATGGGCTGGGGGTTGCCCACACCGCTCAAATTTTCGGATTTTGACTACCCCCAACCTAAACCCATTTTTCCGGCCCATGTATGCATGTCACAGAACATTTATAAAGCGCTAGATGGATGGACGCGCCGCATCAAATTCTCGCTGCGAAACTCTGTGAGCTGCTTCCGCAAAGTTATTGGTGCGTCGTGCATCGTCTGCATCCAGCGCGTTAATGAACAGAGCAACCCAAAAAATATGTGGCCGACCCGACGGCCGCTCGCGTGCTCGACGCAAGCTGGGGAATAGGGGCAAATGCCAGGATCTCAGTTAGAAACAGTCAGGGCAGGTGGCTTGTTTAGCTATAAGTTAACGAGTTATAAGATTAACGAGACATGATTTTAGTGCCACTTAGCCATGCATAGTTAAAACAGCGCATTTAGCCTTACAGCTGAACGTGGCCCCTTGACCCTTGACTGATTCGGAAGGCCCGCCTAACTGGTACTATTATAATATATTAATGTTTTTTGTCGCCTAATAGTACCATCGCCTAATCGGCATCGCCTAATCGGCATCGCCTAATAGTAGCGTACCGATTGGAGCCTACTGCAGACATGGGCAAAGGGGGGGGGGGGCTGAGGGGGGGGGTTGGCCCCCATCAGGCTCTGATCTACCCCCCATCAGCCGGCCGCTACCCCCATCAGGAATTTTTGGGAAGAATTTTGTATAGAAGATTATGATAAAAATATGCCTGGAATAGGCGTCAATGAGCTCAGAATAGCAAATTTTAACCTATTTTAATGAAAAATAAGCCAAAAAACCCTGATTTTCGCCAAAAATCGGACTTTTTGGTTTACCACTCCTCAGCCCCCATCAGGCGCTCCTACCCCCCATCAGCCCCCCCCCTCAGGAATTGAAAATTCTACCCCCCCATCAGCCGAAATGCTAGCCCATGTCTGGCCTACTGGTAGTTTATTTTTGGGCTTGGTTGTTTTGGAATCAGGGGGCTGGGCCTGCCTATCTGGGGGAGTAACCCACCCAAGCAGACAAAGGCTAGCATTTCATTTGAGGGGGTGGTAAATTTTCAAATCCTGAGGGGGTTGAGTTGAGGGGGTGGCAAGCAATATTGTAACACTCGGTTCAGATTTGGTACCATATGGTACCGGCACCCATGGCCATGAGTAGGTATCATAATTATTTGGTACTGTCACCATATAAATGCCAGTACAGTCATGTCTCGTTAATCCGGACAAGTTGGGACCGGCCAATTTTGTCCGGATTAGCGAATTTCCGGATTAACGAATCAAAGCTAAAGCACTGTTTTTCGGGTCGCAGGCCTAAATGACAGCTTTATGTTAGTTGCATATCAGATTCTGCAGCTGTACGTCCTAATTAAAACCCAAAAACTTATTTCAGCTGATTATTGCTCCAAAAAGCCAAAAATAATCACAATATGACTCAACGAAAAGCATTATTCATTTGAAAATTCACACCTGAATTGAAAAATTGGGGGTGGATTTTGTCCAAATTAATTAAATCCGGATTAACGAATCACTATACCATACAAATTTCGAAGTTGGGACCCCAAATCTTCTGTCCGGATTAACGAATCCGGACCCGGATTAACGAGTCATATAACATGGGGGAAAATCGGGACCTGGCCTAATCTTGTCCGGAAGGCGAATATCCGGATTATCGAGGTCCGGATTAACGAGACATGACTGTACCATAAACGGCGCTAAGTGTCAGTCTGTATTAGCAGACTAAATTTCACCGAATCAGCTGATTAGGTGTTAGTTTAGATAATATCACTGCGTCAACTGAAGCGCGAGTACAAGACGTTCGAGGCGAAACGGAAGCTTTCCTCGGCTTACGATCTGTTCCTGGTAGATGACCGAGTCACTGCTCAGATCAGCAGAAATCTGGGCAAGGCCTTTCACCGCGCCAAAAAGTATCTTTCACTCGCCTTATAAACAGTCGAGCCAATGCTGCACCCTTCTATTGAAGCTTCTCTTGCTACGGAGTTTGAATTATTCTGGCCAATAGCTGAAGCGGCCTTACGTAATTCGACTTTAAATTCTATTTTGTTAATCTGTAAAGCTGAAAATTAAAGATTTTGGATATAAATGTCTGTTGCAGTTTTTTATCGATACTGTCTTGGCCATGGGTAGTTTACGCTATCCCGTGTGTCACGGCGGCCCCGGCACCCGTGGAAGCGGTGTGTTTGTGGGTTCGAAACCTGTCGAGGCGATGGGAAGTAGTGGACACAAAGCCCAACCCAGGCCGTCGAAAGTCAGCAATGGCAAGTAGATAAATGGGAACCGAACCTTAGCTGTCTTGCACACACCGACAGCAAAAGGGGAGGGTTATTGTTAAGGAGGCTGCCGGACCTTGTGTCTCTTCCTGCTCTATAGCAGTTGGCTACTCCTAGTCCGAAAAGGACAAAAAGTTACAACAACAACAACAACAACAACAACTGTGTGTCGATAAATCCGTAACCATAGTATAGTAACGACATAAATGTACCAGAACAACAGGGGAGTCTTCCCCAACCCCAATTAGGCCGGACGATTTTTCTGGCAAGTAATTTTTTCAGCTATTTTTTACATTTCTTAGAATTTCAGACACTAAAATTGGTAAAATTACCAGTAAAAGAGCCACCTTTAGTTGTATTTGAGCCCAAATTAGCGCTATTTTATTACGAATTTTAGACAAAATTGCATTTTTTTGCGATTTTTAGTACAAAACCTCTCGCCTAATATATAGGTAGGTAGTAGTCCCTCCCGGGTACGTTAGACAGTCAGGCACTTAACGCCGTTTATGGTACCGACACCATATAAGGTGCCGGTACCATATATGGTACCGGTACCGTAGGTAGTGGTACCATATGGTACCACCACGTTCGAGGTCTGTGGTGGTACCATATATGGTACCCCCACCTTAGCGTTCTTACCGGTACCGGTACCATATATGGTACCCCCACCTTCGCGTTCTTACCGGTACCGGTACCATATATGGTACCACTCTGTTCAGATTTCGTACCATATATGGTACCGGCACCCATGGCCATGGGTAGGGTACCATGGCACCACCACAGTCGCCGAACGTGGGGGCACCATATATGGTGACGGTACCATATATGGTGCCGGTACCATATGGTACCACTACCCTTGGTACCGGTACCATATGGTGACGGTGCCATATAATGGTGCCACTCTGTTCAGATTTCGTACCATATATGGTACCGGCACCCATGGCCATGGGTAGGGGTACCATATATGGTACCACCACAGTCGCCGAACGTGGGGGCACCATATATGGTACCTGCACCTTATATGGTGTCGGTACCATAAACGGCGTTAAGTGCCTGACTGTTAGATGCCCGACCGCTTCTGTTAGATGTATGCATACGGTAACCCACAGTTTAAATTGAGTACAGTCGTACATGTAAAGCCCGGTTCACACTACGAAATAAGAAATAAGAAATAGCCACGAAATAAGAGTTGAGCCGTGCTCAACTTTTTTCATCTGAAATAAGAGTTTTCTGTCACTTTAAGCGTGTAGCATGTCATAATAAAGTCTGAAACGACTGTCTAAAGACGAAAAGCGGTCAGAAACCTATAAGCACTGCCTATAAACGTACAAACCAAGGTTTTTTCAGCAGTTGCCTGCTGTTTTACATAGAAAGATCTTAAGTAGATTATTGACAAGTTTCAAGGCATTTATGGCCTGTTCACTGTTTTTCGGATTGGATATACCCGTTCTTGACTGTGCGACTTGCAGTTGACTGCTTATGTTCAAAGAACCTACAAAAAATGCGATAAATGCGTACTATCATTTAAGTGTTTTTGGTGTTCCGCCGGTCTACTATGACCATAAATCGCTTAGTTTCCAAAAATTAAGACGAAAAGATTTCTGACGCTTAGGGGGCGTGCAAAAATTACGTAATGGTATTTTTGCCCATTTTCGGACCCCCCTCCCCCCCGGATAATCACCCGTAATAATTTCCTGACCCCCCCCCTCCCCTAATTACGTAATAATTTGGCTACCCCCCCCCCCCCCGAAATTTCAATTTTTTGAAGAGTTAGAGCCGAAAATTTTCCGTTCAATTCTATGTAAAATGACGTTCCTATTAAAATAGCATCTGTATACAGTAACAATTGATAATTTTCTTAGTTTTCTTTATTGATGAGCTACAACTACGTACACGTACGTATAGTCTTAGTTTTACATAGAAGCCATCATTGGGTGGCGTTTTGTTAAAGATGAAACCAAAGTGTTCTGTACTGGATTTTAGGGCTGCTTCAATATTGCTTGACTGATAATCGATAGTCATAAACCAGAGTTCGTGCGGGACCCGAAAAGTCAGGGAATTTGGTGTCTAGTCAGGGAAAAAAATTGATAGCAGTAGAATCCTCTCTCGCCCAAGGGGTCCTGGCAGAGCTTTACACACCACCCTTTTGAAAATGGGACTTCTAACTTTCCACAACTACTACAACTTGAAATTTTACCCTCAGAATACCGTTTAAATGCGTTTTTCAAAGCCAATTTTTAAAAATTCCGACCCTTGTTAGAAGGTTCTCACTCTGATTGGTCAGGGAAATTTGGCTTTGGTCAGGGAATCGCTCACGAACCCTGTAAAAGATCGAGTCGATAAGTGTTATACCCTTATAAACTCTTAATAAGATGTCAAAGGTCACTCTTGCCATTTAGCATTGAAAAAATTGGAAAGCCCTGACTTAAACGGTAGCTACCTTCTCTAATCTACATTAACGTTTATCTAAGTGAAATTGAGAAAATTTA
>JASANB010001087.1:0-20826 GCA_030248155.1 Sabatieria punctata
AGAAATTTCAAAAAAAAAGTGAAATTTGGTAATTTCAATAGTGAAAGCCGGTCACCGAAAAAATGATCACATTTCTTTTTACTGCCATTTCCGCAAATTTTGACCAAATAGGCAGAAATTTGGACCATAGGTGCCAAAATTCGGGGAATTTTATATGTTAAAGTTTGGTGCACTAGGCTTGACTCAATCCCGAGAAATTTCAAAAAAAGTGAAATTTGGTAATTTCAATAGTGAAAGCCGGTCACCGAAAAATGGAAACATTTCCTTTTCCTGTATCTTTCCTAATTTTTGTCGGAATTGGATGAAATTTGGAGGGTAAACGCAGAAGTTCAGGGTAATTCGTGTGTAAAAAGTTGACGCACGAACTCCAACGCTATCGTTAGAGTTTAGGCGATAATGTAATGTAACGTTTTTTCGGTGACCGGCTTTCACTATTGAAATTACCAAATTTTTTTCAAATTTCTCGGGAATGAGTCAACCCTAGTGCACCAAACTTTAACATATAAAATTCCCCGAATTTTGGCACCTACGGCTCAAATTTCAGCCTATATTCCCCGAATTTTGGCACCTACGGTTCAAATTTCAGCCTATTTGGTCAAAATTTGCGGAAATGACAGTGAAAAGAAATACGATCATTTTTTCGGTGATTTCACTATTGAAATTACCAAATTTCACTTTTTTTGAAATTTCTCGGGAATGAGTCAAGCCTAGTGCGCCAAACTTTAACACATAAAATTCCCCGAATTCTGGCACCTATAGCCCAAATTTCAGCCTATTTGGTCAAAATTTGCGGAAATGGCAGTAAAAAGAAATGTGATCATTTTTTTGAGACACCCTGTAGTTGTGGCTATGGCCCAAAACGCAGTTTTTGGGAATTGGTAGAGATGACTAATACAGAGGAACTTGAAGGTATTTATGCTTTTTTCATCTCTACTCATAACAGGCAAGTCTTCAGACAGCTTGTGGGGTGGATTCATTGTGCTTTTCTTTGAATTTTGTTCCACTCATAACAGGCAAGTCTTCGAACAGCTTGTGGGGTGGATTTATTGTGCTTATCATTGAACTCCGTCTCCTGCTCGTACAGGCAAGTACTTGGACAGCTTGTGGGGCGGATTCGGTAGGTCAGACAGAAATATACAGGGTGCGTCAAAAAAAAACAACCCAGCAGATTTTTTGCTGTAGCAACCGCAAATCTCAACCGATTTGAATGAAAACTGCTTTAAATGAAAGATAAATAAATTCTTGAACGATTGGTGTAGCTTTTATTATGATACGATGCTTAGTTCCTGAGATAATTGCTTTAAAAGTCAAAACAGAGATTTTGGCAGTGAACAACAGAGATCAAAACAACCCAGCAGATTTTTTACTGTAGCAGCCGCAAATCTCAACCGATTTCAGTAAGTCCTATTTTATATGAAAGATAAATTGATTCTTGAAAGATTGGTGAAGCTTTTATTAAGATACGATGCTTAGTTCCTGAGATATTTGCACTCAAAGTCAAAACAGATTTTGGCAATGAACAAGAGCGATTTTTATTATTCTGTTGCACTTCATAATAAAACCGATTCCTACTGCTCCGGGCTAACGTAACGAGGTTTTTCTGGTGCCACACATGCTTGGTTACTTCATTTGTAAAAGTGTTGTTGCCCCTCAGCAGTAGGAATCCGTTTTGTTGTGAAGTGCAACGGAATCGCTCTTGTTCACTGCCAAAATCTCTGTTTTGAGTTTGAAGGAAAATATCTCAGGAACTAAGCATCGTATCTTAATAGGGCCTTCACCAGTCTTTCAATAAATTATTCGTCTTTCATTTAAAGCAGGATTCATTCAAATCGGTTGAGATTTGCGGTTGCTACAGCAAAAACTCTGCTGGGTTGTTTTTTTTTGACACACCCTGTACTTTGCAAGATGAGGTGGAACAGCAAAGGCGAGCTGAAAATAACACAAAGCATGAAAATCTATCTAACATGACAGCCTTACAAAGACCACACGCGGTACTAATGGAGACAGCCCGCTAGCAGGTCATAGCCGATTTAGGTATGAATTTGCCGCAAAAGTTTGAACGGTCATATCTCTTGAAGGAGATGTCGTATGGTAAAAAATGGGTCATTTTCGGATGTAGCGAAGAAATCTACATCTAGTAGAACAGGGCCAAAGCAATAATAGCGGCTCTAATCGACGCAGTCCATTTTGAAGGTCAAAACAGAGTGAGAGCTGTAAGTGCAGATTTGCCGAGAAACTTTGAACGGCCATATCTCGGGAAGCAGACCTCCTAGAGCAAAACTGAAGTCATTTTTGGAATCAGTGGGCAAAAGTACATCCGGTGAGCTGGTTAGAAATAAAATTTTGGGCCTGGATAAAAAAATGATTTTTTGCGCACCACCAAAATTGCACTTTTTTGTAGTAGTGATCTTCAACTGACCATAACTCGCGAACGGGAGGTGGTAGCGCAAAAATGAAGTTAGTTTTGAACTCAGCAGGCTAAAATAGGTCTAGAAAACTGCCCCCTGACTCGGTTTAGGCTAGCCATCAAAAGATATGCTCACCAGGGGGCATTGATTTTCGGAACTTTGGACTTGCATATCTCCCGATCCAGGCCGAGTCTAGCCAAACGGAGCTCATATTCGTAATCAGCTCATTAAACTGCATCAGATAGACTACTTTAAAATTAATTTCCAGCAAAAAATGTTTTTCCGGAAACCTTTGAGGGGGCCAAACCCCCCCCGCAACACCCCTTGGATTTTGATCAATTTGTGTGGATTATGTTTGGCCAGTTATGAGCTAACTTTGAAGAAAGTTCCAGGTGGCCCACGCTTCTGTGGCCGGAGTTATGGGCGAATATTTGCAAAAAATGGAGGGTGAATTTTCGTAATTTTTGGTACATTTCGGAAAATAACTCGCTAACCAGGTACGATACGGAAAAAGTTGAGTGGGGGATTTAAAGTATTTTGAAATAGAAATCGATTGGTGCGCATGCGAAAGCTGTCGGTTTAGAAATGCGCAAACGGAACACGTTTGAATTTGGGTCGTTAGAGGTCCAAAAATTGGCCAAAAAACGGCTGGCGAGCCAACTTTGAGGGGGTGTAGCTCCGGTTCTAGGGGGGTGTTTTTCTTCTAATATGCGCCGAAGGTCATCGTTCGTGGTCTAGTTTATGCTCATAAAATTTTAGCCGGATCGGTGAGATGAACCCCCTTGCCCCCTCTCTTCGTCACCTAAGCTGACTTTCTCGCGAAATGCATGTTAAGAGTCAGTCTCTGAACCGATCGAGTCTTGGCCCTTTGCCCTATTCAGACCCAAAATTGAAAGTTGGGCGTAGAGGGCTGAAAGTTGGAACACTAAAACATATTGACAAGTTATCAATGACCTACAGCGAATTTCCAGATTCGACGCTCCACGCTCGAGATATGGCCTTCTAAAAATCGGTCCGCTTAACTATGGGACCAAAATTTCGATATCGAATTTCTGACTTGCTGATCGGAATTCAGACCTAACAAACGGGGTTTTTGCGTAACTTTTTGAGTAGTTTAAGAACCTTTTACTAAATTTCATTTTTGGAAAAAAAATTTTTTTTCGCCCCCCTATCGGGGGGCATAATTCGTCTGGAACCCCCCCTAGACCGTTCTTTTTATTTCAGATTATTGTAGCGCTATATCTTAGCTACACGCCGGTGTAAAACATTACGGGCTGCCGGACGGCAAACACTGAAATATTTGCGTTCAAAAATTAAAAATGCCACATTTTGCATGTTTCACTGTGCCCAAAAATTTTCAGCTCCATGTTCCAGCTTACTAATTGGAGTTGAATGCTAAAAATTGATGTCTAAGCTGTACTTTTTGAGTAGTTTAAGAATCTTTCATTGAATTTCATTTTTGGAAAAAAATTTTTTTCGCCCCCCCCCCCTATCGGGGGGCATAACTCGTCTGGAACCCCCTAGACCGTTCTTTTTATTTCAGATTATTGTAGCGCTATATCTTAGCTACACGCCGGTGTAAAACATTACGGGCTACCGGACGGCAAACACCGAAATATTTGCGTTCAAAGATTAAAAATGCCACATTTGCATGTTTCACTGTGCCCAAAATGTGGCATTTTTAATCTTTCCCCCCCCCCCCAGCTACACCTGATCCCGTTTCCACCCACAAACAAACGTTCGTGTAGATGCTTCGGCCACCTGACACAGGGCAGCCAGTTAATCTCTACCTAAATGTGGATGAGACTAGCCGCTAAAAATTTAAGAACAAATAATGCCAACTTTTGGTTGATTAGCGTAAAACGGCTTCTAAAGCTTTAAATTTACGTGACTTACTCAGTCATGTATTGAACTTTTGAAGCTTTTATACTATGCGGTCACAATATTGGGATACCAAAACACCAATACCAGTTCCCACTCAAGAAAATACGTAGCGCCGCTGCACGTTTCGAATTGCCGCTTAAAAGATATTATTGATTTTACCAAACCACAGACAGACCTGTGTTGTTGCTTGGTTTTCTGTCGTTTCAGACAGTCTTTTCTGGATGACTAGAATAGAGTGTTTGCTGCCAGTGATGACAATCTTTCTCTGTGCTTGGGGGTCGGAGGATTTGGACTCGGTTAAAGACTACAAGCAAGTGTTGCACATTGTGGTTAGTCTGTATCATCCCGAAAATGCAGATCATCTGGCCTCATCCTACCACATGGAAGACAAAGGATCGGTCAGTCTCTCTGATACCCATCTAAATGGGTTGAAAGAGTGATTGCAGTTGGGCGACATGGCGCAGCTGCACATGTTTTACTTTGATCCGGACAAGCAGCAGACTCATGAACAGCGCAGAGCGGTGGTGTCGCAGCTACAGAGAGATGTCGGCGTTAGATGGCTGTCGTTACAACTTCCAAAGCGTAGAGTAAAGCGGGATTTAATCTTGCCTGACCAAGCTAAAAGAACGACTGAATCTACTAAAACTCCCTTGAAACTCCCATGGAATGACCCTTTGTACGCTGATCAGTGGTATTTGGTACGTAAATAGTTTTATGACTTTGGCACGCGAGCACACTTTCAAAATCCACCACGTTTGAATGCGCAACGAAGGTTCACTTTGCTGAGGTTTGATGCCAATTTTTGCAGCACGGTGGTGCAATTGGAGGTAACGACATGAAAATAGTTGAGGCCTGGAAATTGGGTTACTCTGGTAAAGGTGTTTCTGTGACAATCTTGGACGACGGAATACAGAGAGATCACCCAGATCTGGTGCGCAATTATGTAGGTTTACTTGTTTTCTCTGTACAATTTTACAACACAACTAGCAAACAAAAAATGGAAGCATTCGCTTCGATAAAGTTGCAGTACATTCGCTAATTTTGCCAACCTACACGAATAGTCAGTACAAAGCAAACGAGCTTAGTAGATCTTTAGCTACATTACATGTTGCACAACTAATCTATAAAGTTTTCCAGTATCTCTCAGCAATAGTGTAGTGTGTATGTACGTAGAAGGGGCACTGTTTAGGATCCTGAAGCCAGTGCAGATATAAACGATCACGATGACGACCCGATGCCGCAAAACAACGGAGACAACAAGTAGTGCAGCTCCTTCTCTGCTCTGTACGTGTCTGTGTGCCTTTCAGTCACGGCACAAGATGCGCAGGCGAAGTGGCGTCCATGGCTGGCAACAACCTCTGCGGCGTGGGAATTGCGTTCGATGCCAAGATAGGAGGTCGGTCTTCCTATCTGCCATCCAGTTTTTATTCTACGAGGTACCGTGCGTCTGTCACCTAAGCAGAAAACACAGTTGTCCAAATACAAAAACATACTGCGTAAGTTGACGAACAAAAAGGATAAAGTTGAGAAGAAGAAGAAACTTTTGGTTCAAAAGGGTGGTTTCCTACCGGCCGTATTGGCGCCCGTACTGACAATCGCTGCGTCACTACTGGGAGAAGCGTTGCGTAAGTAATGGCTAGAGAAATGGCTTTGGTACCTCCACAACTGCTGAATACTTTGTTAGCGCAACAGCAACTTAATCCGGGAGTCAATTACCTAAACCAGCTAGATCAGGACATGACCACCGTTTTGCACAATCCAAATTTGCCAGCCGACGTAAAACACAAGCAGTTCACTCAAATGCGTCATCAGTACGGTACTGTCAAAGAGGAGTTGCAAAAACCTGTCTCTCTACAGGTCCCTCCCACGGCCCTTAATTTGGAAGATATCATAGATGGTTTGCCCAGAAATGCCAAGAATAAAGGTATAATTCTATTACACCACATTAAACGCAGCCCCGAAATTGCTTGGGATGACAAAGGACAGTTGGTACTGAATGGAACTGTTCTAGAAAACAGCAACATAACTGATTTGGTTCACGATTTTGTACGTCCGAGACGCAACAGAATGTACCCTCCAGGTTGGCAGCAATTTGCTAATGTACTGCAAGCGGGAAACGTCCCGAGAGAGGCGCTAGCCGAACCTGCCAGACTGAGACAAGAACCACAGTTTTCCACCCCGAAGGGCGCGACTGCCAGTCCAGAGAGTGGTGGTCGGGCGAGTGATAAAGCTAAAAAGACCTATTCGCCAGCCGTGCAACAATTGTTTGCTACTGTAACTCCTATTGCCAAACGTAAAGGGCAGAGACAGGCCGGCCCTCCTAAGAAACTCGGTGATTGGGTGAAGTGGTGAGAATGGAAAGTATTTTGCGCAATGTGTTCTATAATCTCGACAGTCCCGCGTGTTTTGCTGGGGCGCAAGCCGTGTACAAAGAAGCTAAGAAACGTTCAAATAAAATTAAACTGAAAGATGTTCAAGAATTTCTATCTCGTCAGGACACATGTACACTACACAAACCGGCCAGAAGAAGATACCCGAAAAACAAAATAATTACAGCTGGTTTGGACGTTGATTGGCAGTCGGATTTAGCCGATCTCTCTCGTCTGAAAAAGTACAACAGTAATTATTCGTTCGTTGTGGTGGTAATCGATGTACTAAGGGGCCGTTCATAAACGACGTCGTTCCAGAGGGGGGGAGGGGGGGGTCGGCTGAAATGCGACGATAGACGACGCACCAGGAGGGGGAGGGGGTTAGCAAAAAACGACGTCGCTTTTTTCGGAATTTTAGGGTACTTCAATTACATTATTTTCGATTTATGCACATTCTATCAAACGTTTCTCCATACAGAAAAGCTTCCCAGAGTGGTTGTAGGGATTTATTCTATTGATTGTGCAGTATGGTAACAAGAAAACGTCACAGTACTCTATGTACTGACGTTTTATTGGGGGGGGGGTAAACCGAAAACGACGTCGCCGTAGGGGGGGGTCCCCAAGAAACGACGCAAGGCGATTTTGGGGGGAGGGGGGGTCCGAAAAATCGGGATTTTGGAACGACGTCGTTTATGAACGGCCCCTAAGTCGTTACGCCTGGGCGATTCCTATTAAACGAAAAACAGCAGAGGAAGTCAAGAAAGCATTTGAAACAATCTTTCGAGAGTCGGGCAGAAAACCATGGCGTCTGTGCGCCGACAGAGGGCGCGAATACGTTGGTAAAGTGTTTCAGGATTTCCTACAACTACAGGACATACAGTACTTTAATGCCAACAATCCCGATGTGAAAGCTGCATTTGCAGAACGTTTTGTACGTGCTTTCAAAACCCGACTGTGGCGCTACTTTACCAGAATGAAAACATTGCGCTACATTGAAATTCCGGCTGGCTGGGGGCTGCAGTGACGTCACGGACGTCGCTGTCTCTCCCAGCCGTCTCGAGATAAGCCGCGATAGGTTCTGTTCGAATGCAATTTCGAATATCTTAACAGGTCATCTGCGGAAGGGGGACAGGGTTGGTGGGTCTGGCGCCGGCCGGGGGTCTGAGCCCACATTTTGGGAGGGGTTCGGCACTAAAAATCGCAAAAAAATCGCATTTTTTCGGGTAAAATCGTCAAGAATCGCTAATTTGGGCTGAAATACAGCTAAAAAGTGCTGTTTTACAGGCGACTTTGGCAATTTTTGCGTCTGAAATTGCAGAAAATCGCAAAAAATTGCTCAAAAAATTACTTGCCAGGAAAATGGGAATGGGCGTCAGAAAAATCGTCTGGAGGGAGTGGTCCCCATCCGGGGGGTCTGGCCTAACTGGAGTGGGGGGCAGATCCCCAGACTCCTCTGTTACATGTATGCTTAAAACCATGTTCAGTCAGACAAAGTCATTTTAAAAAGAATGGTCATGAATTACAGAGAAAAATGCTTCTAAGTTGGATCTCTGATTAAATTTTCAACTTACACTAGAAAAGACGTTGTTTCACCAATTCGCTAAAGTGTGTCCAACACTTTTTAAGTTCATTTCAGAATCTACTATTAAAATGCTATTAAAATACTATTAATATTGTTATTTAATAGTATTAATATTAAATCTAAATTAAAACTAACAGGGGACTATTATATCTGTTTGTCTCACGGTAATAATATGATATGAGATATGATCATATTATATTTCATATTATTTCAAGGCCTCAAAATAATATGCATATTACAGGAAATATGACGTACCAATATTATTTGCGAAAAGTCATATTCATATTCGCTAAATAATATGAATTTGTAAATCGAACAATAACTAGACAAGCTTATTTGGAGCGAGCAGCCTTCTTATTTGTCTAGACAGGCTAGCAGCGCCTGATGGACTTATTTTTGACTTCTACATTATTGTTTCACACATCAGCCCATTCACAACCAATTACTGCATGCTGTCTCAGATTACGCGCTCTAGTCATATCGCCCAAAGGGCAGGGTAGGCCGTTTGTCGGCCTCTCTTTCCACCTGCGATCAGCTGAGCTGGCCTGAAGTGTAATTAAACCTGCCTCTGTGTCAGACAGGCAGGGCAGGGGTCAGACAATGGACACTGTCTTAATTACGTTCACTAGTGGAGCAATCTGGCGGCCTTGACACACAGGCGGGCAAATTGTTTATGTGCTAGCTACGTATGTTCAAAGTTAGATGATATCTGAATAGATTAGTTCAATATTTTAGCCACAAGCTTTTATATCTTTGCCAGAAACTTTTATATTTTAGCCACAACGTTTTATATTTTAGCCACAAACTTCTATATTTTAGCCACAACCTTTTATATATTAGCCACAAACTTTTATAGTTTAGCAACAACCTTTTATATCTTAGCCACAAACTTTTATATTTTAGCCACAACCTTTTATATTTTAGCCACAAACTTTTATATTTTAGCCACAAACTTTTATAGTTTAGCCATTACATTTTATATTACAGCCACAAACTTTTATAGTTTATACTACTAATATAGTATACTAATTTTTGGAAGCCCCAACATCTGGGGCAAATTGACCAAAAAGCCAGCTGAGACTTGAGAGCTGTTTAGCTAATAGTCCCTTGTTGACAAACGGCTGGAGGCAACTCTCTATTTGAAGCGGCTGAGGAGGATGAAAGAAGTCTAGAGGCATGGACGAAAGGCTATAATTTCTAGCTACCTTGTATCCCTATTAATAAGCAAACGGAGGTCCAAACTTACAGGCAATTGCTAAATCCAGGTCGAAACCGGTCAATGTTATACTGACTCATCCTACTGTCTTCTTGTTTATTTCCTATTCACTCTTAAACGTCGGAGCGCTGTGCCGGTATGCAAGCGACGCAACGGCCAAATATCAAATATAATATCATATCATATTATTTGCGAGCCGCACTCATATTTTAATAATATGACTGCAAAAAATATGATTATGATATGGATTTGTAGAATATGGGGGGTGGCCATATCTGGCCACCCCGTGAGACAAACAGATATTAATATTAAATTAAAATTAAAATCGGCTAGTTCTATTATATTAATATTAAATTAAAATAAAATTTCACTATTAAAATAACGGTATTTGAGATTATGGCCTCCTAAAGTTTAGGGCCGATTGCACCAGATCAATCCAATCTTTTGAAAAACTAGCAGAATCCCTAGAAACTGCTTGAAATGGCCTTTCTAACGAGCCATAACTGACAACATTTGGTCAACAGACTAGTGAACGGCAGCCGTTCAAAATTTGGTGGGTGACCGAAAAGCGCAAAAAAACCGGATTTTTGAGTGTCCGACCACCCTACCTTCAACTGATCGTTTGACTATCAGATTGCAACTCCATATAAATATGGTTGGTACCGTTAGACGCACAAAAGAACGGAGATTCCGAATATGATAGTCACTATTTGAGATACCATGTTCAATTTTAAGATATGGCCTGTTAAAGTTTACGGCGAATTGCTCAAGATCAGACCAATTTTTTGAAAATCTGACAGAAGCGTTTGAAACTACTTGAAATGGTCTTTCTAACGAGCCATAACTGGTAAAATTTGGTCCACAGACTAGTGAACCGCAGCCGTTCAAATTTAGGGTGGTGCCACTGGAGAGTGCCAAAATCCCGATTTTCGAGGGTCCATAACTTGGGTTCTTATGCAGCTAGAGAAAATCGGATGGCAAACTTTTTCATTTCTTTTCAAGGTCTACAATCGCTGAAAGTTTCACATCTGTGCGGTGATTTTGAAAAATGAGCTGTACAGAGGTCTTCGCGTCAATGTTCGATTTTTTCGTGGACCGACTCTTAATGAAACGGAAACGAAGCCGCTGGATGCAGACGGAATTATCGGCAAGAAATTAGCGGCAAAAATATCAGGCAGAACCGGGAAACAGTGCGTTTGGCTCTACACACTCGACCTGAAAGTGACAGACGAAGACTGCTCTGTTCGAAAACATGTGATCTGCGAAATTGAATGTAGACACTTCTAAAATATTTTAGATACAATTCTTTGCTTTTGCAGACGACACTCACTACAGCTACCACCGCATTTGTGAAGACAATCCGTGTCTGAACAATAGCACCTGCATCGATGACCCTTACTCGTACGGCAAGTATTCTTGCAACTGCACCAACGGCTATTTGGGCAAAAACTGCTCCGTCCCAAGTGATAATCAACCTATAACTCCTTGTAACACGCCGCCAAAAGTGACATGTCACTTCACTTTCGTGACATATCGTAAAGTGAAACTTTACCTATCGTAAAGTGAAAATTGGCTGACATGTCATGACAGGTAGACCGACATATCCGGTTTTTTTGGACATGTCGGCAGAAAATGATAACATCTCGGAAGAAAATCACGACACGTCCAGATGAAATTAGTTTGTCATTTGGCTATGTTAGTTGTATCACGCCGATTAATGAGATATCCCTGAAAAAAATGAGTTGTCCTAAGACCAAAAATGATAGATGGACGGACATATCCGTCGTTTCTCTGACATCTCATTTTGGAAAGTATGTGATCTCATTTTTTACCTCGGGATATATCATTTTCCGAATCTATCATGTTGCCATATGGCAACATGTATGTTTACAAGGAGATAAACAGTACGTACAAACAGCTTGCTTTCAGCAATCTGTACTGCATTGGCCCCATGTGAAAACGGAGCAACGTGTCTGGATCAACCTGACAGTTATTCTTGCATTTGCCCGATTGGGTACACGGGAACCAACTGTCAAAAGTTGAATTACAAAGGTTTGTTAAACGGTCGTGTAATGAAGGTGCAGTAAAGTTGTTTGTTGCATTCATTTCTCTTTTAGAGATTTTCTACATTGTTTTTAGAACCGATTTGTCCATCCTCAACTACGTACACATGCAACGGCCACTGTGGATCAGGTATACCTGTACCTGTACCTGATTATCAGGTAGATTTGCAATACCCACCTGATACCTACCTGATACCTGATCGGGTACTTTTGAACTGTACCTACCTGATTTTGGGTATTTTTGGACTGAAACAAGTACAGGTATCAGGTACAAACATAATGCATATACACGGTAGTTTAAGACCAATTTATTCATTAAAAAGCGTGTTGGAAGGCTAATTTTTCAAAATTTTCTTCTGATGGCTAGGCCCGGTGAGGTTTCTTCAGACTATAAACACTCCTAGTTTCTTCTTAAACATATTACATGTATACTCTACTCAAAAGCGTTTTTGAAGGCAATTTTTCAAAAATTTTTTTCGCCCTGATGGGGCCATGGCCCGACCAGAGATCTAAAATTTGACTCTTTCTTTTGCAAAATTCTGAGTAAGCTAATCAGTAAAAGCGAAGACAAATAGGGACATACTGGAGAGGTGAAAAGGGGTTTACAAGAAGCGTTATTCTGAGTGACGAAAATCAACCACGAGAGATGGATATACAAAGCGATTCCGCACCGCTGTGATAATTTTGACAGTGGTTTTTAGCATTTTTGGCACTTTCATAACGAAAAAATCCTAAAATGACTGGAACTAATGGGATTTTAGCTGCCTTTTGAGCCTAAATTGGTAGTTTGAGCGACTTTTCGGCTAAAATCCGGATTTTAACTTTTTATGGGAAAATACCTGATACCTGTATTTTTGTGAATACCTACCTGTACCTGATACCTGATTGGGTATTTTGGAATACCTGTACCTGATACCTGATATTCGGTACTTTCTCAATACCTGCCCACAGTAGCAACGGCACTTGGTGTTACTGCAAAAGCGCTGTCATTCAATACAATAGTTAGTGTGCATTTTAGCTTGACTATTGAATGAGAGTGTAACTACAGTCCAACGTCGTAAATGAACATTGGTCAGTCCGATCCGATCATTTATGTTCTATTTGTCGAGGTTCAGCTCAGAAAAGGGAAAAAACCAACTCGACTATGTTCCTAGACTTCGAATTTTGCTTTAGGGGCCGTTCATAAACGACGTCGTTCCAAAATCCCGATTTTTCGGTTGTATTGTTTACAAGATTTTGCTTGTACGTCCAAGTTTACAACACAAAACTTGTAAAGTTATCTACTATTTTCTTGTAAATGTTACAAATATTTTCCTGTAACAGTCTTTACTGTAAATTTTTAGTAAGTTTACGTGCTTTTCTGATGTAAACTTACAAAAACTTTTCACCGTGTTATTTATCTGGCTCCAGAAGACCACAAACCATTGAAACTTGTAATAAAATATGCTTTTTGCCTTTTTCGAACAATTACCATTAACAAACGATTACCAGCCATATTCTGTCGTTTATAAAGAAAACCGCTGATCTGGAAACCGAAATTTGCCACAGTGCGCAGACAGACTTTTCACTTCATACAATGTATTTCATATCAGAGACTTATGAAAGGAAAGAGCCTGAATTTAGACAACTGCCACAAGCTCAAACGCCAAGGTTCTTCTTAGCTTAGTTTTGTATAAATCGATTTTTTAGCGAGTTCTCTGCTGGTAGTGTGACGAACTTTGAAAATTAGCCATTTTAGGCACATAAATGTAACATAGAACGGCGAGACTTGCAGAGAATAAGTAAAAGTCATCCCACTGTACAGTACAGTTCTACAAAAATCCAGATTAATCCAGATTTTTTACCTATTTTTAAGGCTTTTGGATGATTTTCTGGAACCATCCAAATTAGGTCCACCTACTCTACAGCCTAATTAAAGCGGGACCAACTACATACTGTGAAGATAGAGTACAACACCTGTGCCAAACATGGTACCGGCACCAAACGTTGCTATTTTCAGAGCTCTAAGAGAGTTTTATAGATTTGAAAAATCGCTCTTTTATTGGTACATACTGACCCTCACTCACCTATAACCTATGCTATAAATAAGTGACCACAACCGCAGCATCACCGTAACGTAATAAGAAGTTACTGAGCACAGAACTTTCCCAATTGCTGCATCAAGAGAAGAGCATGGAAGCAAAAAGCAAATGTAAGCAGCATGGCATAAAATTCAAACGGCACGGGTCTCCAGCTAAGGTACACGAATTATGTGCACCATTCAAAAAACAAAGACAAAATACATTCTAACGGAAATAAATTTGAGGCACTCTACATTCACCGAAGAAAAAATTGCTCTCAACTTTCAACACAGCAAGTAATTTTCTGCAGAAGGCAGAAAACGAAATGGCGACTGTCTATTCTATCACTGTGCTGCCATCTACATTTGCACCTAGGAAACGTACTTTGCATACACGGGTGCCAAACAAAATGGTTTCACTGCTCAAAATGACACAACACAAATACATACGTAGAACAAGAAAATATGTTAAGCGAAAACGACCGACATCTCTGGCTAACCGGATATTCATCAAAACAATTTTGATCAACAGCACTCCAGGAACGAACGCACCAAGGCAAACAATACTGCCAGAACTGTTTGCTGGGAAAGAAAAACAAAACCAACTTCGAATCGCGATATGTGCAGTGAAAAGACATGGAGTGGAAATACAGTCAGTTGGTCAACGGTACACTGAGCACAGCTTCACTTCCACGGTTGCTTGTACGGAACGCCTTTGCGGTTGCGGAGAGAGGGAATCCGGGTGGGCTTGCCTCCCAACGACACGTCGCTCACATCTGAACCGGCTCTCGACGGCAGTCGCGGGGACACAGCGCCTCCTCCGCGCGACGACGGCCGAGAGCTCTGGCTGCTCTTCACCACGCCTCTGCGTCTGTCTGAAACAGCACTTGCTACCTACTGCTCTGAAGAGAAACAGCCGCACCAGCAGTGGACATGTCGCCGTGCCTTCAGGATGTGATGCTGGACACCTCGGAGTCCGGACTGAGATAGGAGGAGGCGGCGGTGCTGCCCGTTCTGCTGCTTTTGCTCATCGGCACACTGCGCTCGGTCTTTTCTCTGATCTGCAAGGCGGAGACTGCAGTACTGGCGCAGTCAGTCAGTCAGTCAGTGGCACCTTCATCACAGGTCCGGGAGTGCTCCTGTACTGCGGGCTGCCCAAAGAACCGGAGGAAGTGGAATGCGGAGTGTCATTGGCCACTGGACTGCGTGTAGTGGATCGGAAGGCTTGCATCGTCTGCGTCACTCCTTCGGCCAGAATGAACTTCTCGCGCAATTCGAGATTGGTTCGGCCCTTGGCTGCAGCAGACGCACACTGTCACGTGGGCATACTAACAACATGCAGAGGCCAGTCAAAGCACTAGCGAAGCGAGGCAGGCAGCACAGGTCAGAACGACCATCTGGCTGGAGCGCTTGCGTCGGTGTTTGGGCAGTCGACGCGGACTGCGCACCGGAGAGGCACTGACGCTTCTGGAAGCACGCGCTCCAAACGAGCCGAACAGCAGAGGAACGTCTGCCTGTTGGTCTTCCAGGAAGGGAAGGTCGAAACGCAACGGAGGCGCTACTGGCAATACTGAACGTGCAACCCGTTACCGTTAGTTGGTCGGAAGGAAGGCGGCAGAGAAAGGACAGGCGTTAGACAGACACACTTACGCTCAGACACACACTCACCATGGCAAGGATCGCTTTTGACCAAAAACTCAGCCAACGCTTCCCAGCCACCGCCTACGCGAACCATCACAGTTGACCTCAAAATGCGCACCAGCCGCATTTTCTTTGTTTTCACCGAACTGAAAGCAAACTCAGTTCTTACCGTATGTATGTACTATGAATGTCTGCCTTACCCTGTACTTGCCCTCGCCAACCATGCGAATGGGGTATTTGTTGATACAGGTGCACATCTGAGCTTGTCGCTTCACCTCATCCTGAATCTTCTCTACATCGGTTTTGGGCGCGCCAGACTAAAGCGGTGCTGCATACAAACTGACAGACAGAGCCTACGCGGTCTTACTGGTCGTTCCGGTCTCAGAGCTGCGATGAACTCCCGGTAATCAATGAAACCGTCACCCTTGTCAAAGAGATCAGCAACTTTGTTCATTTCCAGCCTTGTGGTAGGGAATTCTAAAAGTAGGATGCATTAGTCTAACCAAACGGTGAATATCCGTTAAGATGTAACTCAGGAAACACGCTGGATGCAACTAGCCAGTTAATTTCTAGCATTTCCTAGATAGTACAGTACGTTCTTTCTAGCAAGTCTTTCGCATTCATAAAAAACTAGCACGCTACATTTCTAGCAGGTAGACTGACTACATTTTCTAGCCACCTCCAAGATCGCTAGTTTTAAGCGGTAAATGGTGTGTCTTAAATCATGTGGGAACTGCAATGTGAAGCATAATTTTGCCACTTTCAACTGGGAGGTTGCCCCACAGTGATGACATGTGATTTTTACCTTTGCCATGAATACGGTGTTTGAAGTGTTAAGAGCCGCTTTTTATAAAAACCATGCGGGCGGGCGTATAAAACCTTATAAGGGCGGAACATGAAATTTTTTGACGTATACTTTTTATGTGATGAATCGATAGGTCTTTAGTAGAAAACACCCCCACTGCGGTATTTTTGCTCTCCGATACCTCTTGCGGTATTTATGGCCAAAAACGTGATTTTGGACATTTTCCACTCCTGGAATAGCGTACTTGAACCGATTTAGCTCATATTTTCAGCATAGATTATGCTTACCATACTAGTCATGCGTGCCAAGTTTGGGGCTGATCGGTTCACCCTGTCATGAATAGCATCGATTTTAAGTGACATTTTAAAAAATCGAAAATATTTTTTTCCGCTAAATTCAGGATTTTGCCCATACTTCTAGGGTAGATAGAGCTCGTCGCCCTCTACACGTTGGTGTTTTCACTTTTTTTTGGCTCGGCCCCGTTTTTGAGTTATTCATGTTTTAATTTTCGAAAAAAAAATTTGCGGTATCATTATAGAATCATGCACAGTTCTGATACCCCTGAAGCTAGAGCGGCGTGTAGTAGTGCGTTGCACGCAGAATTTCGTGAGCTATCGAGCCATATAAGCGAAATCGATGTACGATCTCATACACCAGAATGACGGCGAGCCAAAGTTTCGGTCGAAAATGACCCAATTTCGGACAAGGTTTCTTTACATGTTTTGACGTCTACCGCCGGGTTGGTGCGTCAAATCGCATAGATTCGGGCATCAAACGATAGCTGAGATTCTCACGATTCCGAAAATGGTCTCATTGTTGCGTTTTATAGCCATTTGATGCTAGTTAAGCCCCGGTAATTGTCTGCTGTTCGGTAACCGTAAGCCATACCACTAGGAAAACAGGTAAAATCGGTGAACTAAAGTGGCATTTCGATAAAAACTTACTTGCATACGAATTGTAGAGCTACTCTAACGCCTTCGATTGATTGTCTTTTGTTTATACGCAGGGTTTTTTGTGCCTGCCCCCCACTGCTAAAGGCTGGATCCACAAACGTGACCCACTAGACAATTCTTCCCATCCCCGATGTATTCTATCGCTGATACTGCGTTTTCTTTTCTATAGCTATTGGCGCCTTTGCCATCCCCCAATAACTAGCTCGGTTTGGTTACGACCGACGGGACAGGTGATCAGGCCTAGCTCGTGTTTAAGAGCCGGTTTCTCTAGGAATCGACTTTTGCTCCTTAACCTCCAGACAAATTTCAACTTTTTGTCTCCGATTTGGCTGAAATTTCATATTTTGGTTTAATTTGACCTAAAAAGACATTTTATCACCTTCCCGGCCATTTTTGAGAGGGTCACTTTTTCGACCCTCTCACAGATTTCTAGTCATAACTCGGGACCAAATGATCGTAGGAACTTGCAAATTGCATATTTAGAATCAGAAAACCATTCTCTTTCAAATGATGCCCTACTCGACTGCATTGCAGAGAAAAAATTTTTTTCGAATCCTTTCCGGGCCCGATTTGACCCCCGCACCGTCAATAGTTCAACTGTTTTATTTCATGGAAATGTAGCGCTATGTTTTTGCTTTCGATTAAAGAAAAAAAATCGAGAAAAAAAATGTACACCAAATCGAGTTTTTGGGCCTTGATAGTTGAAAATCAAAAAAATTTTCCTTATGATGGGTTGCACACTGTAAACAACACAACTTGGTCAGTTTTGAATCGAATTCGAAGATCTTTGGCACACATATTGTACTGTTCATCTTGCACATAGCGCACAAACCTGGTCCTGGTTGCCGCTGTTTAACACGAGTTTTATGCTTATTTTGTTTATCATTTTCAGTTTCGCAAACAATTTTAACAGTCTTACTCAAAATCAGGTTGTAGCTCGCTCATACGGCGCTTTTAAGAAAAAGGTTTCGGTTAAAGATTTTAGTCTATGGTTCGGGTAAGAGCTCCAGAGCCACTGAGCCGTCTTTCATATCTGGTTATATTCTGTCATATAGTCCTGGTCGTCCATTTACTAACCCGTATTCATCTTATGTTGTGTACTAACCTTACTTTGCTCGATGATTTTGATAATGAGAGGAAAAAAATAAAATAAAAATAACAAAGTTTGGACGTAGTCGCTGGTTGTAAGGAAAGATGTCTTTAAAATGGTCCTGCTTTCATGGTACAGTGTCTCTGAGCTATTATTTATGGTATTTCTGTGGTGATATAAAGTATGTTTCCTGAAAAAATAAATTCCTCGGTTTCATTTGATGTTTCCCATGATGGGCGTCTGAATTGTCTTTTTGAAAGGAATTAGAGATGGAAATCGGGCCGGCCCAACCCAAGCAATGCCTAAGTGATGGATAGTTGGAAACTTTTGCATTGAATAAACATTCTGCTTACTTGGTGCTTACAAGAAATAAGCATCAATTGAAGCGTTCAGACGAAGAAATGCCTCAGTCCACTTTTTGAAAAAATTGAGTTCTACTCGGCAGCACAATCCCCTAACTATAGAGATGTTAAATACAAATTATTTCATCCGGAAACATTCTATGTCATAAGTTACACCAACGCAATTTTTTAACAGTGCTCGAAATTCAGTTGAAGAAAAGCCTAAGTCCAAGTCAAGAGCCTCAATATTCACACCCAAAATTAAAACATTGACCTAGACAGCTGAAAGTTAGCACACAAATATATAGTATAGACGAGTTCTCGAACGCCTGAAAAGGAATCCCAGATTTGATGCTTCAATTCGAAGTTATAGTAATCGATCTGCTTAACTATTGGATCAAAATTTCGAATTTGATGTTCTTGCTTACTGATCAGAATTTTTACTTGAAAATCGGGGGTTTTAGAGTACTTTTTTTCTACTTTAAGAAGCATCGGTCGAATTGCGTTTTTTTAAGAAAAAAATTTTTCAACCCCTTTCGGTCCCAATAGCTTATCAGTAACCCCTAAAATCTATGCTCGATATTTCAGATTATTGTAGCGATATCCTTAAGGTACAGAATGGTGGCAATAACGCTAGCGTATACCTACAGGTTCTGGAGTAAATTAGCTAAACGGTTTCAACTCACAAATTTTCCATCATTTACTAGGTTGATAAAATTTTGAAATATTTTTTCATTCAATAATCTGTGTTTAGGCTTAAAAATCAGGGGCCTTAGACTACTGGTAGACTAGTTCAAGAAACATTGATCGAATGCCGTTTTTGAAGACTAAAATGGACCTTGTAATCACCTTTTGGCTCCTTATTCTGGAATCTCTCAACGTAAGGCTTTACATTTAAAATTATTGTAGCTCTATTTTTAAGCTGCAGATTGATGACAAGATTGCTGGTCCACTACCCGGAGTTCTGGAAGGCAATCAAGCCTTAGTAGTTATACTGCTCTGTTACTCTTACTGATCTTTTTAAATTTGTGTATATGGACTTAGGCTGTTTTAGGGTTTAGACCTTAAAACAGCCTAAGTCCACTATCACAAATCTCTTTAAAAATATACTAATCAGGAAACATGTGGTGGCCCAAACTCAGGTGCAGAGTAGCACCCGGTATGGGCCTCTTTTGGTATAATACACATTAGGGCATAGCAGTTTGCACTCAATTTATTTCAGGCCGGTCGAAAACTTTGAACGCGTTTTTCTCGTTTCATCTATTTATGGACTGAGGCATTTCTTCGTCTGAACGCTTCAATTAGCATTGTGCACTAGTAACGAATATTTACAGAGACTGCTTAGACTCTGTTACTCTCTTGTTATTTGATTTCTCCTTCAGCAATGCCACGTAAGATTTGGGTAACTCCAATGATGCTTTCATGACGTGTCTAGGCCAAACCGATCTTGAGATATGGCTGGTCAAAGCATTGAAAAATCGTGAAAAATGGCGTTTTTTGAAAATTTCACAAAATAGAGGGGGGAAACATAGAATTCTCTGCAGTCATCTAATTTTCATCGCAATTAGAAAAAAAAAGCTCATTTTTTGACGTTGCGCAAATTCTCCCACAGCGGCCAGGATCAATAATGTTTATTTTGGTCTGTTCACGTGAACACCTACGCAAATCTTGCATGGCAATTGCAATTTAAGGAGAAAACAAATAACAAGAGAGTAACAGAGTCTAAGCAGTCTCGTAAATATCTGTTATAATGCACAATGCTAATTGATGCTCACTTCTTGTAAGTACAAGTTTATTCAATGCAAAAGTTTCCAACTATCCTTCGCTTAGGCATTGCTTGGGTTGGGCCGGCCCGATTTCCAGCTCTAATTCCTATCAAAAAGACAATTCGGACGCCCATCATGGGAAACAATGAAATGAAACCGAGAAATTGTTTGTGAAACTGAAAATAATAAACACAATAAGCATAAAACTCGTGTTAAACAGCGGCAACCAGGACCAGGTTTGTGCGCTATGTGCAAGATGAACAGTACAATATGTGTGCCAAAGATCTTCAAATTCGATTCAAAACTGACCAAGTTGTGTTGTTTACAGTGTGCAACCCATTACAAGGAAAATTTTTTTGATTTTCAACTTTCAAGGCCCAAAAACTCGATTTGGTGTACATTTTTTTTTCTCGATTTTTTTTCTAATCGAAAGCAAACATAAAGCTACATTTCCATGAAATAAAACAGTTGAACTATTGACGGTGCGGGGGTCAAATCGGGCCCGAAAGGATTCGAAAAAAATTTTTTTCTGCAGTGCAGTCGAGTAGGGCATCATTTGAAAGAGAATCGTTTTCTGATTCTAAATATGCAATTTGCAAGTTCCCTACGATCACTTGGTCCCGAGTTATGACTAGAAATCTGTGAGAGG